>RJWM01002472.1:0-83272 GCA_004363535.1 Dasyprocta punctata | reverse complement strand
AATTTCAGAAAAAGAATAATAAAAAATAAAGAGAAAAATTCCATATGCAGCACAAATTCAATTTGAAATTTGCAATATCATTCATTCACAACTATGAGTAAAGAAGAACTAGCTACTTCAGAGAAGGTTTTTTTTGGTAGAAATTCTAAAATCAGATATTTGAAGTGAAGGGAAGTGTAAATAGTGTGCTAAGTAATTGAGCTTTTCTAATAATCATTATCGACAACATTCAAGGAGGGCAATTTTGGTCTTGTAAGAAAAGAAAACCAATACATTGAAAGTTTTTTGAAAGAAAAAGTTTTAATGAATGGAAAGAATGAGAAGGAAAGGATAAAAGAAGGTCAGAAAGCGATAGTACCATGTTGCATGCCTGAAGCAGAGAAAAGTTCTTAACTAAAGTGTGTAGCTATAGTCAGTTGGTAAAATATATCTAGGTTAAAATTTCTAGAATTGGATCGATCAAGCTGTTTTGTCATCTATTCCAGAGGTTCTCCACACAGGTATTTCAATGATTCTTCATAGTTGCACAGTTTAGAAAAGGAAAGAAGACAGTAAATCAGGAGCAAAATGTCTTTGATAAGCTAGACCAGTCAATGATAGTTACGAATACAGTATTATCAGAAACCAGATCTGGCAAGGAAGCTCAGTGGTATGAGCTTCAAAGCAGGATTGGCTTTTCAAGAAATAGGAAAGATATAAAGCAAAACAAAACAGCAACAGCAAAATCTGCCTGTAGATGGCATGAAGCCCTATTTCAGTTTGGAAATAGTACATATTACACAAAATCTAAATGTAACTTCCACTTTACAATTAAATGTCAATTTACATTTGATTTATTTTAGTTCAAAAATTTACTGAATGTGTATTTTCTATATGTCCATAACTTACTCATCCATAGCATCCAAAAAAATGAAATACTTAGGAATCAGTCTAATGAAAGATGTAAAAGACCACTACATTGAAAACTACAGTACTCTGAAAAAGGAAATTGAAGAGGATATTAGAAAATTGAGAGAGAGATTCCGTGCTCTTGGATAGGAAGAACCAATATAGTGAAAATAGCCATATTTCCAAAACTGTTGTACAGACTCAATGCAATCCCAATCAAAATTCCAAAAGCATATCTTATAGAATTAGAGAAAATAATCCTAAAATTCATCTGGAATCAGAAGAGATCTAGAATAGCAAAGGCAATCCTGGGCAACAAAGACAGGGGGCATCATAATTCTGGACTTGAAATTATACTATAAAGCTACCGTGATAAAAAAAAAAAAAAAAAAAAAAAAAAAAAAAAAAAAAAAAAAAAAAAAAAAAAAAAAAAAAAAAAAAAAAAAAAAAAAAAAAAAAAAAAAAAAAAAAAAAAAAAAAAAAAAAAAAAAAAAAAAAAAAAAAAAAAAACAATGTGGTACAGGCAAAAAAAGAAAAAAAAGAAAACAGACCCTAAGATCAATGGAATGGATTAGAAGATACAGAAACAACTGCAGACACACTAAGCTACCTTATCTTTCATAACAGTGCCAAACACATTCATTGGAAGAAAGCCTGTTTAATAAATGGTATTGGAAAAACTATCTTTCTACATGCTGAAGATTAAAACTGGCCCCATATCTTTCACCATATGCTAAACTAAAATCTGAATGGATTAAAGATCTCGATATTAAAACAGAAACATTAAATTTGCTGGAAGGTAGAGTAGGTAAAACTCTTGAAGAAATTGGTGTAGGCAAAGACTTTATGAATAAAACCCAGATTGCATAGGACTTATCACAAAGAATCAACAAATGGGATCTCATCCTACTGAAAAGCTTTTACACAGCAAGAACAACCACCAACAGAGTGAAGAGACAACCCAAAATGTGGGTGAAATGTTTGCCAGCTATCCCTCTGATAAAGGATTACTATCAAAAACATATAAAGAATTCAAAAGAAATCAGTCTTCCCAGATTTAAAGACCCAATCCAAAAATCAGCATCTGAGATGAACACACACTTTTCAGATGAAGAAGTGCAAACAGCAAATAAATACATGAAAAAATGTTCATCAGTGCTGGTCATTCAAGAGATGCAAATGAAAATAACACTGAGATTCCACTTCACCCCAGAAAGAATGGCTAGTATTAAAAAGTCAACCAATAACCAGTGCTGGAGGGGTCGTGGGGTAAAAGGAATCCTTCTCCACTGTTGGTGGGAATGCAGGCTGGCACAACCACTGTGGAAGTCAGTGTGGAGATTCCTCAAAAAACTAGGATTGGAAGTCCCATTTGACCCAGCTATTCCTCGTCCGGGTATCTGCCCAAAAGAATTAAAAATGTCCTATTACAGTGATACATATGCACCTATGTTTATAGCATCACAGTTCATAATAGCCAGATGTTTGAAACAACCTAAATGCCCATCGACTGAGGAATGGACAAAAAAGATGTGGTATTTTTTTATAATGAAATACTTCTCAGCCATAAAGAACGATAAACTGGACACTTCTATACTTAAATGGATGTGCCTTGAGAACATACTTATCAGTGAAATAAGTCACACATGTGCAAGAATCATATTCCTTCACTTGTGACAAACTAAAGGAAAAACTATGTATATTTTTATGTATATGTATATAAAAAAATAGCTAAGATAATTTAAAAAGAAAAGCACAACGGCCTCCTTTGTCATCCATATGTCCTGTCCAGAGGTGAATTCAGTGCCTCCCTTCACTGAAAAAAAAAATTCTGCTGAGATTTTGATATTGAGGTGAATATATATATAAGCTTAGGGAGAATCAATGTTTTGATATTTGTCTAATTCACATTCATAGTCTCTCTCAACTTATTTAAGTTGTATTTGAGTACTTTTGATCAGTTTTCATAGTTTTAAGATACAGATAATGAATGTATTTTAGTAGATTTATACAGTCATGTTACTTTAAGCTTTTTTGTGATGTTGTAACTTGTGCCTTTACAATTTTACTTTTGAATTTTTCATTGTTTGTATATAGGCCAACACTAGATTTTTGTATATGGCTGTGTGACCTTGTACAATAACCTTGCTAAACCTGCTTGTCTGTTTTATTGATGTAGATACTTTGTAAATTAAAAAAAAAATACCAGAAAAATGAGTAAGGAAAGGTGATCTCTAAATACTCACAGGTTATCTTATCTCATGGATAGAGAAGTTTCTTCATATAAATGTGTTAATAAATACTAATTTTAACATTGTTTTTCTCTATAGTTTACAATAATTGTTTGCTGAGAATCTGCTAATGGCAGTTGTTAGTACATGAAGTAGAGTCAAACCTTATCCCTTCTGTTGAGGGTATAATAACTTATTTATAATTAAAGAGAAAGTAATGTGACTTGTTACATGAATGATAAAGACAGTATGAGTTTCAGGAATGAAAACTGAAAGCAGCCCATATTAACTTATTTTCCTATTATCCTTCAAGTGTGCTCTCTCAGTGACCACTGCTCTGCTATTGTACTGATGAAAAATAAGTGCAGTAAAAGGCTCTTTTCTCATCTTCAGACATTATAGTGGGCATTTAAAGGAAATAGAACAGTATCTTAATTTTTTTCATTCCCTGCTGTATCTGCCTAAGAGAATAACGATAATCGTGATGATGAGTTGTATCGTTATTTTTAATTTATTGAATGTTAACAGTGTACTCAGTATAGTAGTAAATAATTAAAGTAAATGGTAACAATTTAAACTTCAGGACAAAGATGGGACACAAAAACAAATAGTGATCTAAAAGGGGAGGACATATTTAATACTCTAATATTTTGGAAAGAAAAAAACCTGGACTGTATACTTAAGCACAGATCTATCAAACAGATGGGAGAAAAATGAGAGAAAACTGCAGGGGAGATAGAGCTCTGGGCTCAGTGGATGAAAAGAAGTACCATATTATAAGGGGTAGAATGAAATAGGAACAAGTCAATCAAATATCTGAGGAGAACCATAATTTCAAATATGCACTCTCCCATCTAGTTGTATTTCACATCATGTAGTAGGTTTTGTTTTGAAATGTAGGGTTACTAATATGAAAAGAAAATATCCTTTATATGGACTGACCCTGAAGCCTTGAGTGAGATTGTAGGAAAAGCTAGATGAAAAACTGATAACTATAGGGCAGATGGAAGCTGTAGGAACAAGAGCACTTACCCAAGTCTGGAATTATCAGAGCGGTATCCAACAGAATGGAAAGCAAAGGAAACTGGTGTAGGAGGAAAGAAGGACAGAAAAGGACAGAAAGAGACAGAGAGAAGGCAGAAGAGAGGTGAGAACTGAAAGTGAAAAGTGGAATAAAAATGCACATTCTTTGCTTTAACCCCCCACACACTTAATTCTTCATTTACACTAGATAATTTCATTTACACTAGATACACTAGTAAAGCTATATACACTGATTTCATTTTTAAGGGTTTTACAGAGAAAAAAATCCTAATCACTAATGTGCTAAAATCCCGTGATACCAGAAAACAGTGCTGTCTGGCATATATATATATATATATATATATATATATATATATATATATGAATAGAAGTGTAAATCATTTAATGGGCAAATATACAGTACTATTAAATCAGTCAGTCTGGAAAAAATGAGAATTGATATAGTATTCGAAGTTTTAAAATATGAGATGACATTAAGAATAAAGACATTATTAAGCATGCGTTTTAGTCTATGCTGGCTGTTTTAACAAAAGAGCAGGGTCTAGGTGGTTTCTCATCACCAAAAATTTATATCTCAGAATTCTGGAGAATGGGAAGTATAAAATCAAGCCATTGAAAAAGGTTAAATATTTCATGGCTCCTCTTATGTGTGAAACCTAAAATATAAATAATTTAAAGACAAAAATAAAAGATATATGATAGAAAATAGGGAAGTAGACCTTTTGCAGATGAAAGGGAATCTAAAGATGGAGAAAGAGAAAGACAGAGAGTGAGGAGGGAGAGGAAGGAAAAAGAAGTAAAAGGTATTAAAATCCTGTATATATCTGTACAAACCTCCATGATGAATATATTCACTGTGCATCAACAGTATTTACTAATAAACTTTAAATCAAACTACTGGGAGGTTCAGTGTTTCACAAAAGTCCATTTCCTTGTTTAAAGGTGGCACCCTCTCACTATGCCCTTACAAGGCAGAAAGAAGTGAATGAGCTCCTTTGGCTCTATTTTAAAAGAGTAGTAGTAGTATTCATGAGTATCCTGCCTTCACAACCTTTTTTTTTTTTTTTTTTTTTTTGTCTTTCTGAAACAGGGTCTCCACCATGCAGTTCAGGCTGGCCTTAAGCTCACTTTGTAGCTCAGTCTTGTCTGAAACTCACCAAGATCCTCCAGCCCCAGCCTCCCAAGTGCTGGAATTATAGGCATGCACTGTCACTTCCAGTTTACAACTTTACTTTTTTTCATAGATCCTGTTTTAAGTATTTGAGCTAGTACTACATTTCCAAATGCAGGTTTGTGAAGGTTCTTCCCTATGTTCTCTTCCAGTAGTTCTATAATTTTCTCTTTACACTTATATCTGCAAATCATCTTGAGTTGAGTTTTCTTTTCAGGGAAGTAGTCTGATGTATCTCAAATGTCACATTCATGGTCTTTTAACAAAATCAAAATTTGTTCGGTAGTATGGAAACAAAAATTGTACTACACTAAATTAGCAAGCAATATTTTATCCAAAGTTGTTATAATAGGTCAGAGAGACAGGAATTCAGTTTCCAGTCCATCCTGCTAAAATTGAAAGAGACTGCTTTTATTTTTTTAGTGTGAAGGTGATAGTGGGAAACTTACAAAAACAAAAAATGTGTTTCTTAGACTTTCCTGACAAGAGGTGGTTTTCAACTTGTATCAGTTCATTCAGTCAGGTTATATCCCTATTTTGTCTAAGAATCTTAGGTAGAGGGAAATTTGCCCTAACAGTTTTATTTCAAAGGGATGGTTCTCAGATCCTGGGGGAAGATGTTCTTGGGTTATATGATTATCAAGAGTGAAAACATGATTTACATTTTCAATATGCAGAATAAATATATGTTTTAAGAAAAGAGAGGCCTCTGGCCTAGAGTTGAGAAAATCAGATTTACTGTCTAGTCAAACTGAAGGGAATGATAAGGCCATCTCCATCTGGGTCTGCTTCAACTCTATATTTCAAAAAGTCTGGTTTGTTAAAGAAATATGGCTTACATTTTACAAAAAAAACAGCTGTTGTCTAAATAAATACGTTAATATGTCAATGCATTTTACTTTTTTCCCATTGTTTTTGATAAAAAGTAGATCAATTAAAATGTCATTTTTCAGTTGATAGAACTACATAATTACAAGTTGTGTGAGGCTTATTTTATGTTTTTTGAAAATCCATAGATGCTAGATAACATTTGATTGTTGTATCTAACACAGATAACCAGTGGTTAGTGCTAGTCATAACGCAATTTTCGCTTTCTGAGTAGCTTGAGATCTTTCTTTTGCAATACCTTTAGGAAAAATAAGTTAAGATGCTGAAATTTGGTTATAATGCCATTAATTAATAATTTAGTATCCCACACGTTTTAAATTCGATATAATATAAACCTAACGAGAGCTTTCCTGAAAATTCTGTACATCATTAACTCTACTGTGAACATAGTGAATATTCTGTTCATGGAAAAACAAAAAAGAAATTTGTTTTTGAATCAGAGTGATTTTTTTATTTTATCCTTTGGAAACTGATTATTCTTCAAAACTTAACTCCTCAGTTTATTTGTGTTAATCTTGTGAAAACAAACTCATGGATGAAAGCTGATAATGTTCCCTCAATAGCTGTGAATAGGCTTTTTTTTTTTCCAAAAACAACCTTGAGAGAAACAGTTAAAGTGGTTAAAGGGAAATGTATCCTACATTCTATGGAAAACCTGCTAATGAATTTGTGGAATCTCCTTCCAAGATGATATGAGTCTCTGCCCCTTATTTTCGAGGAGGGAATTTGGAAGACAACTCATTTTAGAAGATAATATTATAGTAATAACTGATAATTGTGCATAGAACATTCAACCCAGGTCTAGGATTTTTTTTTATTCTTTGAAGTGAGAAGCATTCTAAATATAGCCTTAAATGTCTGCAAAGAGATGAATAGGACCTATTTTTCAACATAAATATGATTTTATATTCTCAATCATATTCAGGTATGAAAGATCTTATTTATGTCTTCAATGTGGGAAAAGTAAGGTCACAGAGTAAACTAATAGTATTCAAAAATTTACTAGTGAAAAATGGCAAGACCATTTTTTAAAAAATATTTTGTGTCTTTCCTTTTTGGTTGTGTTTCCTGCTTATGAGCCTTGTCTTATTTGCGCAGAGGTATACCCACTGGGTCAGCAGTAAGAGAAGGAATTTCCCAGAAGAGATTCAGAACTGAAAAGAAACAGTAATTCTGGGACAGAAGTGAGTTTGGGGAAAGAGAGAACCTCAAACACTTCTTCCCAGTTTGTATCCCCAAACCATCATTTGAAATTTTTAGAAAGCATACCATTCAAGCTATGCTGAGGGGTCATTTTATTCTTCTTATCACTGCTGAATACAGGTTTCCTTCTGCAGTTGTCTGAAATGACTTTTCACATCTAAATAATGTAATTTACCCCTGACTTTAAAATGCTTTATTTTTCAATTTATAGCACTTTACCTGGGACTTTCTTGACTTTCCAGTGTCCTAGGACGATTATCTATTTTTCTATTTAAAAGAAAAGAAGACACATATAAGAAAGACAAAAAGCAAAAGAGAAAAACAAATGACAACAGTGAATCCAAAACAGTAAAGTTATAGGTTTACAAAACAAGATGATAAAAACTTGACAATGGTTGCAATATTGTACATCATTACCTTTAACACAGTTGTTTACATTAACAGATACAGACATGCAAAATTGATCTAGTCATATGAGTATTAACCGATCTTTCACAATAACTAACATATTCAGCAGTGTAGTCATTTTAGTTATCTTACATATACATATATACAGATTTATGTCTTTTTCCTTTTCCCTTCCTTCTTTCCTCCTTTTCCCTTTCCCAATTACTTTTGCTCTTTGAGCAGTTTTTTACCCTTACACAGTATTTATTCTAGATTTTGGATCATATATACTTTTTCAGTTTCTTACACTAGGGAGACAATACGGTATTTACACATGTGGATTTGATTTATCTCACTTATGAGTATGGTCTCAAGTCTGTCCATTTACTTATAAAAGTCTCAATGCAATCTTTCTTGATAGTTGAGTAGTATCCCATTGTATAAAACTACCACATCTTTTTATCCATTCCTCACTTGATGGACACTCGGGTTGTTTCCAAAATTTAGCTATTACAATTTGGATTGCTATAAAGATGGGTGCACAAATGTCACTGTGGTATGATGTTTTCAATTCTTCTGAGAAAATGCCCAGAAGCAGGATAGCTGGGTCAAATGGAATCTCTAATCCTAGCTTTTTGAGGAATCTCCCCACTAATTTCCACAGTAGTTGTACCATTCTACACTCCCACCAATAGTGAAGAAGAGTTCCTTTTTCCCCACAGCCCCGCTAGCATTTGTTGTTGGTTGATTTTTTTAATTGGCCATTCTTTCTGGAGTGAGATGGAATCTCAGTGTTTTTTTAATTTGCATTTCCCAAATGATCATTGATGTTGAGCATTTTTTCATGTATTCATTTGCCATTTGTATTTCTTTCTCTGAGAAGTGTGTATTCATCTCAGATGCTCATTTTTGGATTGGGCCCTTGAATTTTAGGGGCCTGATATCATTTAATTCTTTATATGTTTTAGATAGAAGTCCTTTGTCTGATGGACAATTAACTAAGATATTTTCCCAGTTTGTGGGTTTTCTTTTCACTCTGTTGGAGATTTCCTTTGATGTGCAAAACCTTTTTAGTAAGATGAGACCCCAGTTGTTGATACTGGATAGTGTTTCCTGTGCAATCTGATTTTTGTTAATGAACTCTCTGCCTACTCCTATGTCATCAAGATTTTTACCAACTCTGTCTTCTAGCAAGTTTAGTGTCTCTATTTTAATATTCAAATCTTTGATCCATTTTGACTTTATTATAGTACATGGTGATAGACATGGATCTAATTTTAGTTCACGGCATATGGAAAGCCATTTTTTCCAGCACCATTTGTTGAAGAGGCTATCTTTCTTCCAATGTACATGTTTGGCCCCTTTGTCAAAGATGAGGTGGCTAAGTTTGTTTGTAATTGTGGTTATACCTTCTAATCTAGTTCACTGAGCTTTGGGTCTGTTTTAATTCCAGTACCATGCTGATTTTATCACAGTAGCTTTGTAGTATAGTTTCAAATCAGGGATTGTGATGCCTCCTGCCTTACCTTTGTTGCCCAGAATTGTCTTTGCTATTCTAGGTCTATTCTGGTTCCAGATGAATTTTAGGAATGCTTTCTCTAGCTCTGTGAGGTAGGTAAGTGTTATTTTGATAGGAATTGCATTAAATCTGTATAAAAATTTTTTGGGAGAATAGCCGTTTTCATATTTATTCTTCCTATCCATGAACAGGGAATATCTTTCCATTTTCTTAAATCCTCTTCGATTTCCTTTTTCAGAGTAATGTAATTTTCACTGCATAGATTTTTTATTTCCTTTGTTAGGTTGATTCCTAAGTATTTCATTTTTTTGAATGTTGTAGTGAAGGGTGTGGTTTGCCTTATTTCTCTCTCAATGACTTTGCTGTTTGTGTACAGGAATGTTATTGATTTTTGAGTGTTGACCTTGTATCCAGCAACATTACTGAATTTGGTTATTACATCTAGAAGTCTTTCAATGGATTTTTGGGGGTCTTCTATGTAGAGTATCATATCATCTGCAAATAGTGACATTTTACTTCTTCCTTTCCTATCCCTATTCCCTTTATTTCTTTCTCTTGTCTAATTGCTCTGGCTAATATTTCCAGAACTATATTGAATAGGAGTGGTGATAATGGACATCCTTGTCTTGTTCGTGATTTTAGGTTGAAAGTTTTCAGTGTTTCTCCATTTAGTAAGATGTAGGCTGTTGGTTTATAATATATGGCTTTTATCAGGTTGATGTAGAGACCATCTATTCCAATTTTCTGTAGGGTTTTCATCATGAATGGGTGTTGGATTTTGTCAAAAGCTTTTTCTGCATCTATTGAGATGATCATGTGGTTCTTGTCCTTGACCCTGTTGATATTGTGTATTACATTTATTGATTTGCATATGTTGAAATATCCCTGCATTCCTAGGACAAGTCCCACTTGATCATGGTGTATAACCTTCCTGATAACTTGTTTTATTCTATTTGCCAGTATTTTATTGAGGACTTTTGCATCTAAGTTCATTAGAGAGATTGGCCTATAATTTTCTTTTTGGGTTGGGTCTTTCTCTGGTTTTGGTATTAGGGTAATATTTGCTTCCAGGAATGAGTTAGGGGGACTTGCTTCCCTTTCAGTTTCATTGAAGAGTTTGAAGAGTGTTGGCATTAAGTCTTCCCTAAATATCTTGTAGAATTCAGCAGTCAATCCATCAGGACCTGGGCTTTTCTTTGTTAGTAAGGTTCTAATTACATTTTCAATTTCATTAGCTGAAATTGGGTTATTCAGTAGTTTTACATCTTCTTGAGTCAGCTTTGGTAATTCATAGGTTTCTAGGAATCTGTGCATTTCTTCTGTGTTATTGAATCTATGTGTGTTAAGGTTTCAAGTAGGTGTTGATTATCTTCTGTATTTCCACAGGGTCTGTAATGATTTCACCCTTTCCATTTCTTATTGTATGAATCTGAGTGTTTTCTTTCCTCTTTTTGATAAGATTGGTTAGGGGTTTATCAATTTTTTTTTATTCTTTCAAAGAACCAACTCTTTGATTCATTATTTCTTTGTATTGTTTTCTAAGTTTCAATTGCATTAATTTCTGCTCTGATCTTGATAATTTCCTCCCTTCTTTGGACTTGGAACTTGACTTGCTCTTCTTTTTCTAGAAGTTTGAGGTGCATCATTAGTTTGTTTATGTGTGTTCTTTCCATTTTTCTGATGTGAGTGTTAAGTGCTATATATTTCCCTCTGAGGACTGCTTTTATTGTGTCCCACAGGTTCTGGTAATTTATATTTGCATTTTCATTCAATTGTAGATATTGTTTAATTTTTTACTTTAATTTCTTCTGTGACCCATTGATTGCTTAGGAGAGTATTATTTAGTTTCCATGTGTTTATGGGGTTCTTGTTGGTTTTTTTGTCATTCATTTCCAATTTTACTGTGCTATGGTCAGATAATATGCATGGAATTGTTTTAGTTCCTTTGCATTTACTTAAGCTTGTTCTGTGGACCAGTATATGATCTATTTTAGATAATGACCCATGTGCAGCTGAGAAGAATGTGTATTCTGATGTTGATGGGTGGAACACTTGGTACACATCTACTAGGTCCATCTGTTCACAAGTCTGATTCAGTTCTGTTATTTCTTTGCTGATCTTTTGTTTGATCTGTCTCTCTGTGTCAGTGGGGTATTAAGGTCCCCTGTTATAACCGTATTTTTGATTATTTGGTTTTTCATATCTATTAAGAATTTTCTTACATAGTTGGGTGCTCCCATATTTGGTGCATATATATTTATGATTGGAATCTCTTCCTCTTGAAATTTTCCCCTAACAATTATGTAGTGACCTTCTTTATCTCTTTTGATCATTCTTGACTTGAAGTTTACATTGTCTGCAAACATAGCAGGTACTGCTGCTTTTTTCTGGGTTCCTGTTGCATGGAGTATTGTTTTCCAGCCTTTGATTTTTAGCCTGTGAGTTTCCTTTTGAGTTAAAAGTGTTTCTTGTACACAGCGTATTGTTGAATTTTGTTTCTTAACGAACTCAGCCAGTCTGTTTCTTTTTATTGGTGAGTTGAGACCATTTACATTGATTGATATAAGTGATATGTACTGACTCATCCCTGTCATGATATCTTTCTGTTGTTGCATTTCTACACTTTCTATTTAATTATTTGCTCTGCTTGGTGGTTTCCTTTTGTTGTTTTTCTTAAGATTGTAGCTATCTTTGTCTCTTTCTAGAATGTCTTTCAGTATTCTTTGTAGTGTTGGTTTGGTGGCCATAAATTTCTTCAGTTCTTCTTTGTCATGGAAGTATCTTATTTGTCTATCAATTTTTACGGATAGTTTTGCAGGGTACATCAATCTGGGTCGAAAATTGTTGTCTTTCAGGATTTGAAATACTTCACTCCTAGCTCTTCTTGACTCAAATATTTGTGTTGAGAAGTCTGCTGTGATTCTGATAGGCTCTCCTTCATGAGTGATGTTTCTTTTCTCTGACAGCTTTTAGTATTTTGTTCTTGTGCTGTATTGTTGATACCTTAATTATTATGTCTGGGTGAAGATTTATTTTGGTTATGATTAATTGGGTTTCTGTATGCCTCACTTATGTGTATATCAGATTCTCTTCCCATGTTTGGAAAATTTTCTTATATTATTTCTACAAGTAGTCTTTGTACGTCATTAGTATTGACCCCTGCTTTTTCATTGATGCCTATTAATCTTATGTTATTTTTCTTGGCATCATCTTGCAGCTGTTGAATTGTCGTTTCTTGGTTTCTTGTTATTTTTAAGAGATCTTTTCTTTCATGATCATAAGCTTCCATGATGTCTTCAAAATCTGAGATTCTTTCTTCAGCTTCATTCAAGTGGTCTTTCAAACTTTCCATGTAATTTTTCATTTCCTGAATTTCCCTTTGAATCTGTTTCATGCATTTTATTTGTGTGTTATATTTTCATTCAAAGTTTCCGTCATTTTCTTATGTCCTTCTATTTTTTATCTTGATCTTCTTTAGATAAGCACAGCATTTCTTTCATAATAATTGTCATTTCAAATTTTAGCTGAGAGAATATTTCTGATTTGAGTTTCTCTATAGCTTCATGGAATTGTTTCTTTACTTCAGTTGCTATTATTTCAGAAATTTCAGTTGTGTGACTCCCAGTGTCTTCAATTTCAGTATCTCTTGCATTTGTTCTCAGTGGGCTGGGGGATTGAGGCTATCTCCTGGTCTTTTATTTTGTCTTATTCTTCTCGGACCTGTGCACCTGGGCAGGAAGCCTCCCGATGGATTGCACTGGGGCACTGTGCTGGGTAGAGCTTCAGTCCTCCAATATCCCCATAACTAGCTTGGGCACACTCCCAGATTGTGGTGCTGGACCCTTGTGTTCTGTGGTCTGTGAGGCTCTCCAGTGTGTTCCCCGATGTACTTTGTTGGGTTACTCTGGGATGCTGGGTTGGACAAAGTTTGTATCCTTGGGGCTTGTTGCTGGGCTCTAGAACCTGGCTATGTAGCATTCAGAATCCCCCTGATCCAGGTGGCTAGCAGAGATGCAGCTCTGAAGTGTGTCACTGGACTTTGAGCCTGGTTGGGTAGAGTTTGGAATCTCCAGGGCCCAGACAGCTAGACAGAGCACACCCCAGAGTTTGGTACCACCCAGACCTTGCATCTGGCTGTGAGGAGTTCAGAGCCTCTGGAGCACAGGGCAAGCCCAGGCAAGACCCAGGCATATAGTACTGGGGCCTTGTTCCTGGTTGGGTGGGTTTGCAACCTCTAGGATCTGCTGGTATGGATACACCCCTGAACAACGGAGCTCAGACCTTGTGCTCTGATGGGCAGAGATCAAGTTCTCTAAGACCCTGCATTTATGCTGACCACCCCCTGATGAGCAGCTCTGGGGCTCTGCACTGGGCTAGGCTCAGTACCTCTGTGTCCTGTGAGGCTGGCCTGGCCTTCCCCTGATGGAGTGCACTGAAACACTGGACTGGATAGAGCTCTATCCTCTGTGCAGCTAGTGAGGACGCACTCCTGGAGTGTGTTGCTAGACCCTCAGCCTTAGTGGGTGGGGGTTGGAACCTCTGGAATGCAGGTGACTAGGCAGTGCACATACTTGAGTGTGGCACCACCCAGACCTTGTGTCTGGCTGTGAGGAGTTCAGAGCCTCTGGAGCACGGGCCTAGGACACTTATCAATCCCTGTGTCACATTAGGTTTAGGTCCAGGACAGAAAAGTATTCCAAGAAAAAATTACAATAAAACATCTAAGAATAAGCGTTCTGAAGTCAAACAGATCCTAATTGGTATCAGATCTTCTTAATTTTTACTTATTCCTTATTATCCATCATGAAAATCATTATTTAACATTAACTGTACAAGTGAGTTTATTACTATTACTATGGTCTTAAAATTTTAGAAAAGAGTTTATTGAGTTCTATCAGCATGATCAGACAATTATTAAATACTTATAATTTCCACTGTAAATTTTTCCAACAGAAGAAAAAAGCAATATTAAGTGTGGTAGCTTGGCTTGACAGACTCGAGAATTATGCAGATTGAATGATTCCATATTACCCTTGAGGGGATAGGAATTAATGCCAAGGGGGCAGAGATATGGCTGCGAAATGGCATTAGGCTAGTGGGTCAAAGGGTAAGGATTTGGCTAGGGAGGTTGACGATAAGAAAGAAACTGTACAGCTTTGAACAACTCTATAAGACTTGTATATATTTATTTATTTACTTATTTATTGTGTGTTTGTTTGTTTTGTGGTACTGAGGATTGAATCAACATGCTTCCCACTGCAGTACAGCCCTAAATTGTTTATTTATTTATTTTTTAAATTTTGAGACAGGGTCTTGTTAAATTACCCAGGACAGACTCCAGCTTGCAATTCTCCTGCCTCATCCACCCAGAGGGCTGTGATAGCAGGCATGCCTACCCTCCCAATGCACAGCTAAATCTCACAGCCTCTAAATGCTTGTTGAAAACTGGGGTCCCCAAACTCTGTGCCATGGAGTGATCCATGGTATGTTAGGAAATGTGCAACACAGCAAAAAGCAAGCATCAGATTATCATGAAAAATTCATCTATACTTAAGGCTGCTCCCCACCACTTGTATTACTGCCAGAGCTCTGACTCCTCCCAGACTAGTGGTAAAAATTAGACTTTAAAGTACTTCTATCATGATTCTTATAGTAACCAGGTCAAAATAATATTTTTAAGATGACTATCTCTTTCCGTTTCATATAGTCCTTAGATGAAGCACGTTATTCTCTGGCATTCCCTTCTTCCTCTTCTCACTATGTTACACAGGATTGTATAAAGAGTGCTGTGACAAAACCACTCACCAAATAGGAAACAGCCATATTTTAGTGATTATATCACATACTTTTACATTGCATTATTCATGAAATCTGCCTGTGTTCCTCTAATAACGCTGTACATAATTTACCCGGTGAGGCATTTTGAGAGGATAGTCAACATTTTTATTTGATAAAATTCAGTAGACTCTTTGATTAGTAAAGAGCCCTTACTCTAGAGTTCTAAGATCAATAACAAGATAATGAGAACAATCTGGAAAAAAATGTGATTGTCAACAGTGAAAGATTCTAAATTTTAAAATTTAACAAATCAAGTACAAAAAATCGAGCATATGTCTTAGAATTTGACAGACCTGGGTTCAGAAACATGGTCCCCACATGAAACATTTCTATCTCATTCAGATTGTAAAGTCATTTTAACTTTACTGAGATCTAATTCTTATTCATTAAATGGGGATGATAAGATCTGGAGTACTGTGAATTATATATAAGGGGTAATCAAAAATATAATGGATATTTAAGTTTAAAAAGTTGTTCTCTAAAAGACACAGTTCCAATAATAATATGAACAGTGTATTTAAAGAGAGTGAGAAAAATTCTAGCAGTTTGAGCATTTTGAAGAGTATTAATGGCAATATGTTTTGTAGCGTAATAAACTTTTTTATTTAACTATTTACTGTATTTTGACCATTTATCATATATATTATACAGACATGCAAATTGTCTAACAGCTATTAAGTATTAAAAATAAACCATTATTATATCAATACCCTAAGGTTGTTGGAAAAGTAATGATGGTGTTTGTGCTTCTATTTTATATTTCTAAATAAAAATGTTGCCACACCTCTAATCCCAGCACTCTGGAAACCTGAGGCAGGATGAAGACAAGTTCAAGTGCAGTCTGGGTAATTTAGCACTTTGGTGAGACCCTGTCTCTGGTAAAAAATAAAAGGGTTTATGTATATGTAACTAACTAACTAACTACATGAATAAATAAGAAAATGAATTTTAAGAGCCATTTTAGGTTCAAAGCGAAAATGAGAAGACGGTATTGGGATTCTCCAGATACCTCCCCGCTCTCAGACATACACAGCCTCATCCATCATCAATATTCCCCAACTCATAGATACACACATCTGTTACAAACTGCAAATCTATGCCTCAGTATTGTCCTTGTCTGTGGTTCACATTAGGATATAATCTCTATCTATAGACAGGAAATGACGTAGGGCCTTTTGCTGTTTTTTTGTTTCATTTTTTTTCATTTTTTTCTTTTTGTTTTTATTTCTCACTATATTTTTTTTAATTTTTTAAAATATTTTATTAATAATAAAAGACAAGACAGAAGAGAATCCCCCATACTTGCTACATTGCCTGCTGTAAAGAGATGCTTGGCTTGCTGACCAGAGGCCTGGCCAAATCTACAAAACAAAAGTTGGTTGATGTTCCTTGGTTGCTATCAATTTAGCCAGACCTCGGAAACAGCAGATTGCTTACGGGGGCGGGGAGGGGGGGGCGGAGGTAGTGTTTGTCCCTGATTCCAAGCCCGCGTGCTCGTGCCGCTCGGGCCGGGCGGGGGCCCCACGAGGGGCCCTTCTCGTTCTCCTCCAAGGTCCTGGGGTCAGGACCCGGGAAGGCAGTCCATAGTGCGTCCTGATCGGTGCACCTGACCCCAGGACCTTGGAGGAGAACGAGAAGGGCCCCTCGCGGAGCCCCCGCTCACTATATTATTAATGGTTCTTTGAAGAGGTGTTATTCTCCAGTTGTTTACTTGGTCTTGAAATTCTCCCAAGATCATTAATTCTGATAAATTAACTTCACTGATTTAAGAAGTGCCCAGCAGATTAAAAAAACTACTGGGTGGATCATGGAGGTATCGCCTAGATTATGACATACATAGTTCATGGTCCCTTTCTCTCTCACACTACTCTTAGGCTGTGCTTTCCAGTTACCAAGAACTGAGTGGGTTTGCTTCTGCCCATATTTCTTCCTATGAGACAACTGACCATAAGATGTATCCTCTAACACCATGAACCAAATTAAAATACTTTTTAAACTGTATATATTGGGTATTGAGTCCAGCAATTGAAAAGTTATTACAGAAAATTAGTACCAGATAATTAGGATCATTGCATGATTGTACCTAACTCCGTGGTTTAGAAGCCTTTGAAACTGATGTGCTAGAGGTGCTTGGAAAGGTTTGGAGTTGTAGTCAAGGCAAGTCTAATAATAATGGAAACAGAGCTGGGTAGGTGTTTCTGGTTGGAGTTCAGAAGAGCAGAATGCTGAAAGGGATGTAAATTATAAAGACCAGTATCAGGAGATTTCAGTCTGGAACAATGACTCCACTAGAATTTGGACTGGTGGCTATGTGTATTACATTCTGGCAGAAAATTTGCCCACAATTTGCCCATCTCCTGAGACTACTGATCACTGAGATTAAAGATATGGACTAATTAATCTGATAGAGGACATTTCAAGAAAGCCTACCCTTCTGTCTGTGGTATGAATATTGCTGCCTACAATTATCTAGATTTGTGGTGAGAATCAAGAGTGAAAGTTAAAGGAGAAAAAATCGAAAAACCAAAACTTTGGTCCAGAAGGAACAAAATGCAAAGTAAGGGTCAAAGGACGTGTGACTCCTAACAAGATTAGCATCATAAAAAAAGAAGCCATGTACTTTGTACAGGATGAAAAGAAAGATGCCTTGAGAGCATCTCAGACTCCTGCCCATTGAAGGCTAACGGCAGCAAGAATGTCTATTTTTTAAGAAGAAAGGCTTTGAGACTCTGCTTGAAAAGAGCCTCCTATGGAATTGGCTCCCAGGATTCATTTTACCATGCCCTACCATCCAGCTACCGAGAGACCATTGCAGCCAATATCTCAAGGTGGCTGGTTACTTGCTATTTCTCCAGAGAGTAGATCTTGTCTTCATCCAGGTGGTAAGCAGATCTTACTGACATGTAAAATGCAAGAGTGCTGAGAGCAAGAAGGCTTCCTCAAAATTTCAAAGAAATGTTTGATAGACCAGGCAAGGAGCCCCTGTGAGTTCAGTATATAGAGCTATGAGGTTGATAAATTGTCAGTGGAGACCTCAGGCATTTGGAGTTGCTAGGAGCATGGAATATCTACTGTGGACAGCTCAGCCTGAGAGTGGAACCAGACCAAGATAAAAGGCACATGGGCAGCAACCAGCAGGCTTCAGGAATGGGGACACCCAGATCCTGTGGAACTCACATTTCACCACCATGTGTTCTGGACACTGGACATGGAGCTACAGAACTTAATATTTACCACACTGGGTTTCAGTCTTGTTCTCATTTGATTCTTTTCCTTAACCCATTCCTCCCTTTTGGAATGGGAAGGTTTAACCTGGGCCACTGAGGGTTATGGAACTTGTTTTTGATTTTTAAGAGATTGTGTTAGGAGTTTGCCTTGAGGCTCAGAAAAAGATTGTACTTTAGGAAAATACAAAGTGATTTGGAAAGTGATTATTGTGTTTCTGATTGTATGTGGGATAGGTGTATTATGTTTTATAGAAATATGAACATGCTATTGTCTTTATTTGGAAATTAAGCATGGTTTAAGGAGATATATCTTGGTGTGACATTTACAACGGGTGGATTGCGACTGTTAATTTTGATAGGTCATTTTCATTGGATTAAGAAACACATTGCAAAGTAATAAAGCATGCTGCTGATGTGTCATGGTGGGTCATAACACAGTAGCCTTGAGTACAATACATGGCCCTCCGCCCTTACCTGTCTGACAGTATTTCACCTCTCTGCTTTCTAGCCACCACAAACTGATCAGCTTTACTGTACCACATCTTCCATCATGATGCTTCTGCGTTTGAGTAACCAACTTTGGACTGACTCCTTTATGATAGCCAAATTAAACTCATTGTCCTTTAATTTGTGGAGGCAAAGTATTTTGTCTAGCAATAAGCAAATTGGTTAATAAACATCCTTAATATATAATTTTGCCTCAATTCCTGTATAATCACTGTACTCATATCATTTCCTGGCTAATTTTGCTGTTGTTGTTATTGTTTTGTTGTTATTTTTCAAAGCAAGATTATATGAATTAAACTTGATTTAATTGATTTGTTAAATGATAATGCTAAAAATAGCAACTTAAATACTCAGATTAGTTTGAAACTAGTTAAGGAGCTGAATGAAAGAATAATACCATGCTTAAGACCTTGTCTGTCAGGGCATTTCTCCTGAAGAATTATTTTAAATAAGTTCTATTTCTGATTCCCAGAACCACAGAGATTCTAAGCAACAATTTCTCATTGCATCACATGTTCCATGGTATTTATGTCATATTATGTAAGCCCCATAATCTTAAGGAGAATAACCAATATTCATGGAATGGAAAATAAAATGAGTGATTTTAGCAATTATAAAAAAGAACATTGAGCTATTAAAATTAGTCTGATCTTTAAGAAATTTCAACCCAGCAGTACAAATGTTATTAAAAATAGCAAGATCATAACAAGTAGTCATTAGAATTTGCATATGTGAGCAAGGCTGTTCTTAATTACAAATTACATTCTCTAAATTATTTAGAAGCTATAAATCAGCACAACAAAGAATAACATTTAAAGAGTACAATGTTTTAGGGGATTTTCATATGCAAACGATGGTAGCAACAATACAAAATAAGGATTTTGTTCTTTTTTCAAATCAAATATGTTTTTTAATAAAATATTATGACAGAAACAGTAAAAGTTTTTAAAATTCAGTAATGACTTCCTTAATCTGGGATTCTATCTTTAGTAAACCCAAATATCCACAACAGCATCCTGGAACAGAAGAGAGTGAAACTGAATACAGTTTACCAGAAAGTTAGACATAAAGTGCTGTCGTTGTTATTCATGTAGCCACTGTGTAAAACGTCAGGAAAATTTGTATGAACTTCTTCCAGAAAGATCAAGTTGACATACTTTAGGCCTCATACTAAAAATAATTAAAAACACTAAAATGTATACATAAAACTAAGATTACAATATTATCATTACAGTTAGAGAATAAATCAGTCCAGGAAAGACCCACAAGATCCAGGAAGGATGTAGACCCTGGGTTTTCTTCTTGTCTTGTATTTTCCATAATGGATACTGAAGAAGCTGCAAATCTGGAAATTATAGATTATTTATCTAACAAGGGAATTAAATTCAGAATATCTTTAGTAACTGCAAACTCTTATAATCCAACAACACAAAGACAAATAGTTCAAATAAAAAGTGGCAACAATTTCAAATAGACATCTCTTCAAAACTAAATGAATGGGCAATAAATACATCAAAAGATGTTCATTACCATTTGTCAATAGGGAAATGAAAATAATAACTATGATGAAATACCACTTTATAGCTAATAGGATGGCAAAAATTATGATTTTTTAAAAACTGTGTTGTAAAACTGTGGAAAGCTTAGCACTCTCATGTACCGTTGGTAGTACTATAAAGTGTCATGATCATTTTGCAAACAGATAGGGAGTTTCTTAAATTTATAAATATGCAGTGATCATGTGACTAATTCAATTTTGTGATCTATTCCCAAGAGATCTAAAAATATATGTTCACAGAAAAACATACACATGGCTATATAGAAGTATTACATAAATAACCAAAATGTAAAACAATCCAAATATAAACCAGCTGGTGAACAGATAAATAGTATGCAGTATAATAATACAATAGAATATTATTTTGGTGATTACATATAACAATAATTTTGGTGAGAAAAATAAATATTGATATACATCAGTACATTGATGAATGTTGAAAAAATCATGTTAAATAAAAGAAGTCAACCAAAAAATTCCACTTGTTTTATAATTTCATGAAATATCCATAAGGAAATCTATAGAAATAATCCAGTTAATGATATATAAACTATTATTGTATCAATATTATCACATGTATTTATGAATATACTGTGTCATCTCAATAGTATCTCAACATACCTCATAGAGATACTATACTATATAAAATGTCAGTGTAAGATATTTATTCAAAACATGAACAGCAATAATTTATGAGTCATTGTCAACTAATTGAACATAGTAACAAAAAAACTGCTTCTGAAACCTATTTTGAAAGTCAGACAATTTCTCATAGTCCAAATATTTAACAGAGGTCAAACAGAGATTGCCAGAGATACATGAAATGAATTCTGTTTTTTAGCCTTTACATATGTGAAAGAAAAAAGGAATACAGAGAAATTGTTCCTAAATTTTAAACATGTACCATTTTAGAATGCCTTGTAGTTCCAATTTTTCTCTTCCACAGAAGGAATCACTGTGTTGGTGTTAATGTGTCGGTGCATTTGTCAATGTGGTATACCCATGTATCCGTTCTAAAAGTGTCTTGGTTACTTTTTACTCGTTGCAGAGACAAAATACCTGACACCCAAAATTAAGGAAGGAAAGGTTTATTCTTACAGTTTCTAGGGAGTTTCAGTCCATACTTAAGTTGGCTCCAATGCAACGTGGTGGGGCAGGGCTGCCTTTCATGGCAGCCGCGAGCAGCAAGGTGCGCTGGCGAGAGGGAGAGAAAGAGAGAGAGAGAGAGAGAGAGAGCGCGCGGAAGCGGAAGACACACCTTCCCTTACACTGTATGTCAGCTCCACCCCTGGGCGGGTACAGCAAACCGAACACAAGCAAGTGCTAGACTTAGCCCCATCAAAAGTATGTGAGGACTTGGGGGTATATAGTATACCCAATACAACAAGTATTTTTCTTTTCCAATAGGGAAAGAGTAAAGTGAAGCATGCTTTGAAAAAATGGCGTCTAGAAAATTCAGCAATGGTAAAAAATAGGGTTCTGCTATTTAATATTACCAAGTTACAAAGTTTAAAATATTGGGTCAGTAGTTTGGAAATGGTTACTATGTATATAAATTCAGGTATTAGTTGTTAAACTATGGTTTCTCATTTTGCACCTAGAGACTTTTGCCATGTGACACACAGTCCACATATAATGAAATTGATGTTATTTTACCTGCACAAGAGATAAAAATGTTGCTCTTTTCCTATATAAACTGCATTGTTCTAAGCTATACTTTCTTCTCCCCAAACATATACTCTCAACATTGTTTCAGTTTCATCCTCAAAATTTTTCACTAAAAAACATGTGCCATTTAATGAAAATTTCTCGTTCTTTACTTCTTCAACTTTTGTTCTAGTGTCTTGATGTAAGATAACTCTAATCTGTACAAATAAAATATTTACATTTGAAAAGTGAATCCTATGTTGTCAATACTAAGTGATAGAATATTTGCCTAAGAAGGAACTTTGATTATTGTGCATCCTTAATTTAAGTACTAAAGTTGACCAAACGTTTAGGCAATTTCATTCTGAGTTTGGTCCTATTACTATAACAATACTGTAATTGAAAAAAATTTTCATTGTTCAATTTCTTTTGCTTGCCAAAAGTATCACTTAAACATAGTTTGTTATGATTCATAGCAATATTTCAAATTTTATACTTACATTCACAAAAATCTTTTGTTTATATATATCTCTCAATTTCTAAATTTTTTACCTCAATGTTATGACAAAATTCATTCTTTCTTGGTTTACTCATTTTCATTTCTGAGTATAATATACAAGTAATTTATTTGAGATTCAAAATATCTACCGTGAATTTCAAAGCTTTCCTTAATTTCACTTTCTTAATCAAGCTTTATTAGCTGGTCGGTGTAGTTGCAAAGATAAGCCTTCATAGGAAAAGATTCTAACTCTCCGTCTATCTTGAATATTTTGAAAGAAAATAGAAATTACAAACAAAAACAGGATAGTTGTGATCATTATGACAGTTATTCTTCTTTTAATTTAGCAATATATTACTTCTAAAGAATATGTATCTTGATATATCTGAAGATATAAAGCTGTAACTTTACTTAGACATGCTGAGAAGTACATTATATGAGAGAAATATATCAAAAAGAAGGTGTGATATCTGTCTCCAAAGAATCAACATGGTATAATATTGAAGGTTATCTGTGCATTTAAGAGGAATTTTTAGAATTTTCATTGAAAAGAAATGTCATAACCTATAGTTCAAGCTTATCTTCTCTAGTAAAAAAGGCAATGAATGGCACAAAACTTTGATAGCTCTTATAAATTTTAAGCATGTCAAAATTGTATACTATTATTCCCAAAAAAGTTTCATGAGGTAAGAAAATGAGAAACATTAATCCATGCAACCATACAATGATTCTAGGGCTCATAATTTTTATTGTATATTTTTAAAACATAATTTTTTTCTTAAGGGTATCTCTTTTATCCTCCATCTTTGCTATGCAGTTGTCTCAAAATTAACTTTCTTGACCCTGTGCTGTAAAAATAAAAAGCATTATCATTATTGTGATGACGATCATTATTTTAGGCCAGTATTTATGCATTTCAAGCTCATCTTTCTAAACCAATTCATATAATACTTCTCATGTGTGGTATCTAACACTTGGTAGAAATGCTCATTTAATAAAACATAATATAAGAAGGAATAATAATAGCTTTTTAAAATTCAGAATATGAGAATATTAAAAGTTACTTGAGAATTTAGGAATGACTTTTTGAGGTTTCCTTGAATAGGAATATTATAGCCTATAGATCAAGTAGAAGGAAGTGAGGAATAATATATAGTAAATTGGATGCAAATAAGTAAAGAAATAACATTATGCTTTGAAAAGGTTTGTGGCAAGGTTTCAACTTCAACTATTTTAATTGTATTTTATTTAAAATATCTATATTGGGCCGAGGGTTTAGCTCAGTGGTTTAAGTGCCTGCCTGGCAGGCACAAGGTTGTGAGTTCGATCCATGGTACCGGCAAAAAAAATAATACATAAATAAAATATCTATATTAATGTAACTCACTTAAAAATGAAAACACTCTTCCACTATAATATATGTAGAATTATTTTATACTATAAATAATAAAATGCTTATAATACAACTTTTAGTTTAGTACAGATATTTTATTGTATGGAATGATACATGGATAGACGTTCTTCTATATTACACTTAGCAAATCAAATGTTAATTCTGGACATATTAAATAAAAGTTTTAAAATTTTCAAAGAGAGACTGGTAAGTTTTTCTCTAAAATTATTTTACAAATACAAATATTCTTCTGTTATTTTTCATGAGTTGATTATATTAAACAGTTTTTAAAATATTTAGTTTTATAAAACGTAATCGTGGTTATAGAGAAATACAATCAAATAAGTTCATTTATTTACTCATTCAACAAGTATTTATTACTCAGCAAAAACCTATGTATCAAAAAATGGGCAAAGTTCTTAGACTGAATAATAAATGAGGTCCAAGCTATCCTAAAGAAATTTAAATTTCAGAGAAAAAGAAACTAATCATATTATATTTGTTTGGACCATATCTTTCTTAATTTGCTTTCATAAGAGTCACTGATTAGAACAAATAAGGGAGACAAGATTTTTTAAACTTTGTATTTACACTGGCCAGTATGCTAAGCTGTTTCAAGCTGTTGCAAATTTACTCAGCAAAATGAAGTCTTCCAACTTACACTAGCAACCACCCCTAAATCTGGTCTCAGGAATTTCATTTTGATTTGACAATTGGAATTAATGTGTCAGATTTTCTGGTTGTTAGTTGGGTGACAACCTATGAATAAATGTTAAGAAGATTAGGTTTAGGGCTTATAGTAGTAGAATGAAAGTTGAAATTAGTTTAAGAATCTGATCACTATATATCAATCTTATCTTGTTCATTAATTTTACGTGATCAATGTTTCTCACAGAATCTTTTCTACCATTTCCTGTAATCTATAAGTATTCATTTAAACTCTTCCTTTCTATTTACTTTCTCATCAATCAGTTCATGAGTGCCTTCTAAGTAGAAGTATTTTCTCTGTATCTCTAATGGTCATATTAATGTCTGATATTCTTTGATATTAAGTGAAAAGTTCCAGATTCATAATATCTGTATCTTAATAGAAATTGCATTAAATGAGAAAAATTTGCAAATTTTCCAGGGTTTCGTATATTTTTGGAATTATGATCCAACAAGTAACTGTTGATGGAGAGAAATAGAAGAGATACTAACTGGCTCATTTTTATGTCTCCCACAGATATCATACTTGATGCCTTTCATGTTGTAATAAATGCTAAGTTAAATCATTTACTCAGAATAGAGTAGAAATAATATAGTCTACCTGGCTATGGAAATCTGTCTCCACCTTATAAACAAATATATAGAAATTCACCATACTTAGAATTCTTCCTACTTTATAAGGTAGAATTTGGGGAGAAGAAGTGGTTGTTGGAAAGCAATTATGTTAAGAATTTTGTAGTCCCCAGACATCAAAGGTTTTCACATTCCCTCCAAGGTCATTTTATTTCAGTGAATTGTGGCTTGGGCTTACACATTATGCTTCCTATCTTTTTCCAAGGATGTCATAAGAATTAATGAGATACTCAGTCCAATTCACATATTTCTCCACACCTCTGTGGATATCCTCTGCACCCCAAGGAGTACTTTATAGGCATCCTTTTACTGAAATTTCAGTATGCTCAATTAAGGAAAATTTAATTAAAATTTATTTCAAAAATAACATCAAACTCCCCAATGCTTTGAAACTTACAAGCGTTTCTCTCTGTAAAACATATATTAATTAGGGGTACCAGCTACATTTGGTGTTCTTTGGATGTCTTGAACTATTTAACCAAGCATTTCCCACTTTAATTTAAAAGCACACACACAAATGTAACTGAGGGAAATGCTCTACAAAATTAATATGCATGCTGCACCTACTCATTGCTTCTGAATGTGGAGTTCTCACTGCAATTAGTTGGACTCTGCACACTGATGAAATGAGGCAGCTGCAGAGGGGAATGCCAATCCGGCCCTTCACCTCTACTTCTCTGATTAATTTAAACTTAAATGTAACTTTTAAGGATCTATTGACTACTCAAGATAACTCTGGTGTTTTATAGCTATTTGAATTTTTCCTCTAGTAGTTTCCTGGATACTACATGCTTTTACAAATATAAAGTAAAAAAGCATACTTGAAAGAGAAATAAGAGGACAGAGAGAGAAAGCGAGGGGGGGGAGAGAGAGAGGGAGAAATGAAAATGAAGAAGCCAAGTATTACTCGAGCCCTAAACAGCTGAAGTAATAGGACAACACATGAATTCAATTGTTTGTGTGTTGCAGTAGTGAACATTCTGGTTCTGTGGTCAAAAATAATCTTCATTCTACTCTCATCTATTAGCTCTGTTACAAATATGCGAAGTGGCTTTGGGAAAATCATTTAACTTATGTGCTCCTCAGATATCCTATTTTTACTGAGGAAACTACATAATAGCTTGGTCTTCCTCTAGCCCTCGTGTCAGTGTGTCTGTATTACATACTCACTGTCCACATGATGAACTGGCCTTGTGAATCAGAACTCACACTGGAGTACTGCACATTGCCTGCTAAGTAAGTGTACATGACCAGGTTTGTAACATGTTCACTCTTTATCCATGTGTTTTGGCACAAGATAGGCATTGAGTACAAGTTTTCTTAATTATTACTATTATAAATGAGAAAATAAATAAATTACTTTAAACAACAATATAAGTAATTTTTCCCCAAACATTTAGATAGCTAATATTTTCAGCTTCTTAAATTGTACATTTTACATTTGTTAAAAACAAAGTGAGAAACATCATACACATTAACAAATGCCAGGAAGTTTCACTGAAAGGTAAAATCAAGAGATGTAGGTAAAAAACCATATCACAAAGTCCGCAAGAAAAACAAAATGCAATATTATAAAAGAAAACTAGTCCACAATGGCCTTGACTGCATTCTAAACTGAAGACTCCACATATAATCTGTGTTTAATTGTCCACAAGTGGCAAATTATCATTTTTCATTTGTTTTTATTTCTCCTTGGCAATGGAAAAGATAATATAACAGCATCAAATTCAGCATTTATGAGCTAACAATGAGGACCTAACTAAAGCAATTATTTTGAGACTTGATGAAGTATCTATGTGAAGTTGTAAGGAGAATGATTTGAGTATTAAACAGCTATTTGCTGAAATAACCAAATTTAGTTGTTTTGTAGAGAGATCATTTCCTGCCAAGTCAGGGTCAAATTCTCACACAAAATGATTAATCAGCATTAATCTTGGCAGTCACGTTATTATGCCCTTCCAGCTTCTTGCTGTTAATTTTATCAATGATAACCAGTGCAAAGTTTCTTACCTAAAACATAGAATTGTTTCACATTCTCTCTGAAACTTTCCAATGTTTGCATTCTTCTTGATATTTCCCCTTTTGTCTGACCTTTATTTTCTTGTATTCAAAATACCGTCATATTTTCCCCTGCTTCACTGTTACTTAGAGTCACCTTTTCCTTCCCACTTTATTCTTTAAGTTGTTATTCTTACCTGTCTTCTAATGGTCATGAATTCGATCTTAACAAATAATGGAGATTCAGGTTTTACAAGTCTGGTTAAAGAGTCATTCTCAATCTGCTATTGGCTCCTGTTATGTCATTTGGAAAGAATTTAGATCTAAAAATGATCATTTCATGGACAGGCTAAATCCTATTTCTTAATATGAAGCTAAGAAACCATAATCTGTATACTGGATCATATCACATTGTGTACCCTCTAATAGAATCACTTTTCCTGAGTTGAGTTTTAATATTTACCTTTGACATTGGTTTAAGTCTGTTAGAAGAAAAGACTGTCAACATCCGTAAGATCAAAATAGTCAAATGCTTTTAATTTTGGAACAGAAGAAAAAATAACTTCAAGAACTGATATTCTTCATTTTCTTCTTTATTCCTTTTTCTCTTTGACAACTAGGAATCTCAGCATCAAATTTTATATTCAGTTCTAACAAGTGGTACCAAAAAAAGAGCACCTGTTTAAGACTGAAAGTAGCAAGACATTTCAAGTATTTTCTTTTTCAATTATTTATCTTTATTACTTTGGCTTCTAGATTTCAAAATATATGCTATACTTAAAGTCTGATGAAATACACAATGCAGCTGTTCTTCAGAGATGTTATTTCCTGTCACGTCAGGAGGAGATTCTCATACATATGATTAGTTAGCTCTACATTAATACAAAATCTATATATGTTAATATATTGAAAAATATAGTACAGAATATTGTAGATTGATGTTATATTTGGAGGTACATAAACTGTCATTTGCATGCAACTAATAAATTCAAAATTCTATTACAATGAATTATCCAATTGAGTTTTTAATGGTGAATTAATGTTTATTTTGAAATAAAAATATGTATACATCCTATATTATAATACTATTATGAATACATGTGTATATAATAACTTACATTGAAAACGTACTCCAAAAGGAAATCTCGTGTAAGAGCTTTAGATTCTTGTCAATAATTACTTTTCTCAACAATGCACATAATTTGTTATAATGAGATTAATGGGGGCTTTAGATTTCTACTTTTGGAAAATTAATATTCTTGAGCTATACACACTTTCTTCCAAGTGGCCCAAGTAATAGTGATAGAATCTTTTCAATGTGTATCAAAAATAGCCTTCAAATGAGAAATATATATGTATATATGCTTTATCACTTTGTCTCTATGAGTAATGTAAAAAGGAATGGGTTGTACTGGGAATTGTTATTATTTTAGTATTAAGTGTCGTTAATATTATTGCAACAAGAAACTTCCTGGGTTACCTATTTCTTTCTTTATCTGCATTAAATTTGATTGCCAGAAAGTGAATAGTCAGGGGACTCTCATTTTCTCTGTTACAACGATTCATACATCAATCTGTTCTTCACTTCTTTAACCTCATTTCATAAATCTTGATAAAAGTGCAGGCAGAAGGTGAAAAGTCAATTACCAGGCTGTTTATTTCACAGATAAAGATTAGAGTTGTGGGAAAAGTAAATGAGGATGAGAGGTTAATATGATAGTTTGGGTTATCACATTGGTTGAATAATATATAGTGAAGCCACCTAGTTTCTATGGACAAAGTTAGATTGCTTGCATAGTTCACATTCACATGCAATCTAAATATAGCAAGACTTAAATTGTTTGAAAGAAGTTAATGGCAAATATTCTATAATAGTAAAAAATAAAAGAAAGAAGAATAAAAGACACACCCACAAAAAAAGCCATAGAAACCGAGGTCCTCTAACTCTTTCCAGCTAAGGAGATAGAGTATCTAAGAAGCGGACAATAGAAGGGGCCATCCTGAATTTAATGTCACTTTCTTTAAATTAAACATCCTCTCACTTCAGTTGTTTATTATTTGTAGAATAGTCCTTATGTCATATCTCACAAACATTTCTGACCCTGTGAGTACTGCTGCTTATAGAGGCAATTTAGAAAGAGGATCCTGTCATTTTTTGAAAGTCTCATCTTACAGAGGTGCAAAATAGTTTACTAGGCACCTCTTACCCTTTATCCTCTCATGCAAATATCTGTTATTCCCCAAATACCCCAGGTTCAAGTATGTAGTCTACTGGGATGTGGATATTTGGCTGAAGTGTTTCCTTTGATCTTTCTTTCTTTTTTTTTTTTTTAAGATGGAAGAGTAATATGAAAAAGAAAATTCTGTTTATTTTTGTACATAGGGCAAGGAATGCAGGTGACTAATAAAGAAGGAAATGATTCAATTTAGTATATTTGTACATATCACTTTGTTTTTCAAAACTACGAAGGATATTTTTTCCATAATTCAATAAATATTTTCTGATTTCTCTGAATCAGACTCTAGTCTCAGAATCTTACAGTGTGATTCTTGAAAACATATTATTTTCATTAATTCTCAGGAAAAATGGTGAATACAGAAATCTGAATTTAACCCATGGCAGATCACCTCAAATAAAATGCTAACATCTATAAATTTGGAAAAAAATAACAATCTATACCTCATAAAATCAATCCATTGAATACACTATCACAGCAGGTCACTGAGCCCAGTATCATGACTGTATAGTTTTATGATTTCTCATAACATTTGTTGCATGCAAAGCATCAATAATGACAGGGAAAATCAAAATTATGCTTTAATGAATGGACTCCATTTTTGTGGCTCATGAAAAATCATATACTGAAAGACACAACTAGCTGCCTGAAAAAGGAATTAAGGAATAGTGCTTATGAATTTAATTTCAGTTGATTTTCTAACCAAGATGATGTATCATAATCTATTTTAGTATGTTTTAACCCTTCTCTATATTTTGAAAAATAAATGCTAAGATATACTACAGAGATGTTTTGATCTGTGCCAAAATATCCCAGAAGAAGTTTGCTCTTTGATATCTTCAGTTCAGCCTTTTTATTTTTCATTTTCTTTCTTTACCAAGCAAGGGTCTTCTAGGTTAAAAATAATCTTCTTATTAATGAAGGTTTAAAAATGATCTCAGGTTTGAATGATTTGGAGGATTTTTCCATTTTACTATAGGATAAAGACTACTGTTTAAGATCAGAATTAAAAGAAACCTCAGAGAATTTGAGATTTTGTTCTTAGGAAATAATTTTTTCATTAGGGATTCTGTGAAACCGTGTATATGTGTGTGTATGTGTGTGTGTGTGTGTGTGTGTGTGTGTGTGTGTGTGTGAGATAGCAGGGATGAACTTTGAATTTATTTTCCACATTCTTTGTAACTTAGATAAATGAAGCCCAGAGAAAAATGAGAAATAGGAAAATCTTTTGTCCTAAGCCACATTGTCCATCCTCTTGACATCTGAAGTTAGAAATAAAAAGAAGTGAGAAAGTAGTCTGTGCAGAGCATTCATTTAAAACAGTAAGAAAAGAGAATATTTGAATACTGCACAAACTGATGGAGATTTTTGATTTGCTGAACTGAGCTTATTAATTTCCTTTTTGAGATAATTAATGTATTTGGTACTCAAAATAGTTTGAATCAATGAAAATAAAAGATTTAAACTTGGAATTAGTTTCAATATGACTGCTAAAATTCATCCCAATAAATAAAAGTATTCTGCTTAAATAAATTAGCTTCATTATTAAAATATGACCTCTTTGATTTCAACTCAGGAATAGCAAGAGAACAGCATTGTTATACATTCAGAGTTTAAGCAATGAGTTACCTACAGAAACTGAGAGACAAGATATTGATTTAGGGGCCATGTTTTGCTCTAATAATGGAAAGAGGGATAAAAATGCAGATTTGATTTACAATCAGTGATGACAATATTTCTTTTTAAAAATCACACATGAATGTTAATCTAATAATCACATTTTTATTCACAGAACATTTAAAAAAATTATCCAATATATTTTATAAAATAACTAGGTATTTTATACATTATATGAAGAAAAATTAGAAAATGAGATGCCAATTTATAAAATGCTGATCATTATGTATTTTTAACATTTGTGAAATTCACATTTTTGTGCATAGTTTATAATTTTAAAATAGATAAAATACCGCTTATTTCAAACTTTCATCATGTAGGACACTTTGAGGCACTTTATATTAGACACAATTGAGGGATTCTGAATAAATCAGTTGCTTCATTTTCTAAAACAATCTTCAATCAATTTTGTAGAAAATCACAACTGAATTTGTTTTCAGGCTATTTTATGAAAGGTTATGAAGAATAACTTTTAGATTCTATTTTGGAATCATAAAAAGTGGTATTGTTTGTGAAGTTCATGATAAAGCAAAACAAAATACTCAGTTTTAGATCTTAGTTTCTTAAGGTTTGGATCTAATCTTTAAAATGTGATACTGTCTCTGCAGATTATGTCCCAATAACAAAACAAAATATTTGGTTTTAAGTCCTAATTTTTTAAAACCTGGTTATAATGTGATTGGATGGCTCCCACTTAAGTCTCATGTAATCATGGATGAGGCTGAGTCTCACGATTGGTTTGTTGTCCAGCTCTTGGATTGTCCATGTGAGTGTTGCACCTGCCCAGGGGTAAAGCCAATATACAGTGTAAGGGCAGGATGAAGGCATTTCTTTCTCTCTTGACAGTTCACCTTGCTGTTAGGTGGCCACCATGAATGGCTTCCCTGCCATGCCACCCTGCCTTGCAACCAGCTGAATATGGCCTGAAACCTCCAAGAACTATAAGAAATAGACCTTTCCTTCCCTAATTTTGGGTGTCAGGTATATTGTCTCAGCAAAGAGAAAAAAGTAACTATTTTATTGGTTTTATTCCTCAATTTCATGAACTTTGTGATATTACAAAGTCCATTAACGTCTCTAATTTTTTTTCTCACGGAGATACCAAGGGTAAGTTTGTCTATTTCACATGTTATGAAGATTAGGCCACAATAATTCCTATTAAGAGTGCCTTAGGAATTTCAAACAGAAGTTCTGTTTGATATCTGTTAAATCCAAATCAAGAGTAAGAGTTAATGTGAATAAGAAGCCAAATGAATCTGTACAGGAATAATTCTTCATACATTAGGAAGTAACTAAGAAAAAGAACAACATAAAACAACAGAAAATATATAGCACAGATGCAGAAATAGAAATAGAGTGCCTCTTATAACTGCATTTATTTTTTATTGTTTTCAATTTATTCCTCTACCTCCAGTGTGTTCCGGTCTGTATAGAATGGTGCTCTGAATAATTCTTCTGTGGGCTTTTGAAGACAATCTGGAAAATATTTCTTTGAATTCTTCATCTTCTTTTTTTTTATTTGAAACAATCACTGATTAAAAATAAATATATAAATTTTTAAAAAATTACTTTGATCCTTCCTCCCTGGTTTGTACATCTTCTATTCCTTTCTTGGTGTTGCTGGTTTTCCCCATGGATCTGTATCATGTAAAGCAACCTAAGTAAATGGTGTTTATATCCCCAAAGACAAATGTTCTCAGAGTTTCCAACCAAACTTGCTACTAAGAATGCATGCTGCAAACTTTGCTACTGCAAAAGTAACTTTCTGCCAAAAAAGTTTTAATTTAGTACTTCATTTACAGTGCAAGTGGCCTTTATCTCACATAATTCTGTGCTCCCATTCCCATTCACACTGATTTAAGAGTTATAGATTCAGTTTAATAAAATTCTTTTGAAATCTATCTTAATAAATTCTGTATCAATACATGATTTTTAACACATGCGAATTATATTAAATACATTGACTAAGTAGTTTAATGTTTTATAATTTATTTTAAAATGCATGAAAAATATAGTTAGATATTTTAGTACATCATAATGATTTACTATTTCAGTTTCATGTTCTCTGGGATTTTAGTGCCCGATGTGTTAGTATGATTGATTCCCTGAACCTTCTTTTAGTATTCCTGGGCAAATCAGGTAACTATTTCATAAATCTATATTTCATAAGCAAAAGTCAATCATGCTTATAGCCATAAGGAACAAATGGGTGACACAAACTAAATTTTTTATCTGTTTTTAATAACTTTACTGTGACATAATTTCTATGCCATAAAACTCACTTATTTTTAGTGTACAATTCAAATTTTTAGTAAATTTTCCGAGTTTTGTAATTACCAACACTGTATAATGTTAGAACATTTCCATGACCTCAAAGAATGTCTCTCCTGTACATTTGTTGTCAGAGTTCTCACCTCCAGTCCCAGAAGCCACTAATCTGCTTTTGGTTATTATGTGTTTCTTTTTTATGGATGGTTAATATAAATGGAATAATATAATTTATTATTTCTTACATTTGGTTTTTTCACTTGATGAAATGTTTTTAAGTTCATCTAATTCCAGCTTTATTTCAAAATTTCATTACATTTTAATGATGAAGAGTATTGCATTGTACAGATATAGTTCATTTTATTTATCCATTTATCAGTTGATAAAAATTTGGGGTGTTCACACAGTTTGCCCTATTGTGAATAATGCTGCTATAAAATTTATGTATATATTTTTGTGTGTATTAATGCCTGTTTTTATTTCTCTGAGTCAATTACCTAGAAACAGAATTGATGGATTAAATCATAAATCTATTTAACTTTTTAAGGAAATAGCAGAACATTTTTTTCAAGTGACTGCATCACCAAATTTTCTGTTGTCTTTTTTTACTACTATAGCTTTCTTGTAGGTATGAGGTGGCATTTCCTGATGTTTATATGCATATTTTTCTAATGGCTGAGAGTGTTGTAATAGAGTTCTCTAGAGAAAACAGAAACTACATGTGTGAAGATGTAAGGTGATTTATTAGGTAGGCTTACAAGACAGGATGGGGAGAGTCCACCATGGCCACCTGCACACTGGAGAACTTGATACCAGCAGCTGCTCAGCCAAGAAAATGGAAACCACAGAACAAGGGGGAGCAAAGTTGCAGTGCCCATCCATGGTCAAAGGCCTGGAAGCTCATTTTGAGAGTCACCAGTAAGTCTTTTTTGAAAGACCAAAGAAATTGAAAATCTGGAGATCAATGTCCAAAGGCCATGTCAGAATAAGAGGACACAATAGAGCTCTTCATAATAGCCACACATCCTTTTTTCTCCCTTTTTATTCTATCCAGTTTATAAGTATATTGATTGGTGCCCCCCACAATATGGATGGTACTTTTCCTCTCTGTTTGCTACTGGTGTAGGAATTTATAAGGAGCTGTTCTTACACAGTTCTGCAGCCAGGTGTTTGGTAAAGAATATGGTGACTCATCAGTGGCAATAGTTTGGAAAAAAAATGATGTAAATGAGGGAAATAAAAGGAACCTCACCCCTACAGGACCTATGATTTCTGTCATTCTTCTAATTGTGTGCTTTCCGATCCCACTTTTCAAAACTAACATGGAACTATGTAGGTAGTGGAATCCTGGGAACTTTAATTCTAGCTCAACCAGTTGAGAACACAAACCATGGATAGAGTACATCCCTTGGTCCCAAATTAGCTTTTCCCTCTTCAGAGAGATGCAGGGACAATTAGCAAACATTACTAATTTGCTCCTTTGGGGAGTGAAGGTGGGCTTTGTGCAACAAATCCCGAATGTTTATAGACAGTTATTCTTAGTGGAATTGAGGGATAGATAAGAGACGTTGTTTTATCCAGGCAATCTTCAGCTATTGCAAGTGTTGAGAAGGATATCTCATGAAGAGTATTCTTGCATATCACTGGGGCAAACATATGATAATGCACTTTTTAATTTTTACTGGTATATATATGCAGTATATAATAATAGGTTCACTGTGGGAAGTTGATACGTGTATATAAAACATCTTACTTCTTTTTTCACCTCCTTCTTCATGTCTTGGTCACCTTCCCTCTTGCAAAAAATCTACCTTTGTGTTTCCTATTATTCATTTTTTATTTTATTCTTTATATTTTTGGTTTTGGAAAACAATTTGAAAATACATATTGAAAGTTTTAAAATGTAGATGTCTTAAAATATGATTCCAATTTATACTCATATGTCCTACAGAAGTAACTGGGAAACTGAAAAGATTTGAGATAGAGATAGAGTATATTTGTAATTTTATTTATAAAAAGATAAACTTGAAAACAACTTCAAGTTCCTTTAACATGTGGTTGATTAAAAATTATTTTACCTACATGATAGATGCTAAAAACTGTTAAGTCTGATAATATACTTAAAAGAATACAATTGTATAGTGATGTTAATAGGATGGTGTATTGGTAGCAAAATTTCAGCAAATATCTTAATTTTTGCAGATCTTTCAATGCTGTGGTGGACATGTGGGTAGGGATTTTTCCAATATTAGCATTGATTTTCACAACTATGTGAAAACTATGTCAGTAAATACTTGAAATAAATACAAACTCTACTAATGTGGAGCCACACTCAGAAAAATTCTGAATAGAAAGTTGAAAATTTAAAACAATTTACCCCTCTGTTGTTTCAATGAAATTGGCAATAGAATTATATCTTTAAGCACGTTCAAGGGTTTCAATATAATCCTTTTCCTAAAAGAGTTTACAGCGCTTAATAGAAGCATTAGAAACACTTTCACTCCCTTTTCATGCAAAGCTATAAGAAGAGGAGCTTATTGTTGCTATTCTTTCTTCGGCTTTGATTCTAAGGACAGAGCACCCTTTTCATCTTGCTACAGATATGACTCTGCATAAATCTCCTAGGAAAGGTCTCTATGCAGGAAATGATATGAAATAAACAACACCTTTTCTTTTCTACATATTTTTACCCTCTGTAAGCCTGTACTCTGACCTTGAGTTTTGTTATGAATCCAAGTGACCAACCAACTCTTTTGCGCATTATAAATTCTGGTTTCTTGACTTGCTAGAGGAAAAGATGTTTAAACTACTACATAAGGATTTCCTCATATAAGCATGCATTCCCTTCGCTTCTTTCAGATCCATTTCTTTCTTTTTCTTTTTTCTGAATAAAAAGACTTTTAGTGTGAAGATAAGCCAGAATTGTGGACAAATAATTTCTTTGAGTTTACTGACGGTCAGTCACGCTATCTGATTTAAGTACATTAAATACTATAAAGACACAAGCGTATTACTAAATAGGGAAAAACAATGCAAGTATGAAAATAATTTTTCTAGAAATTCTCACCAAAAGATGAATGAGCAGCAAAATACATCCTGCAGAGATCTGCAAAGTGATGAACAGCAGCAGCATGGTTTAAGGTTAGTAGCATATTTGGTGAAGCAAGGCTTGCTTAACAATAATGGTCAGGTCTCCTGTGTATCTTAAGAGAACTTTCTTAGCCTTTTTCTGCTTTGGTTTTTCATTTATACAACAGAAATAATAATAATAGCTACCACATGGGATTACTATAAGAATTCAGTGGGTTAGTATCTATGAAATATTTGAAAATGTGTTTCCTCCTCATACTAAGTGTTGTATAGTATTTGGTAATTTTAGTATCTTTAAAAGAAAAAATAAGACTCATTAAAGTGAATCTAAATCATTCCCTCAATTTTAGAGAGCTTAATGATTGATGCCCTTTTTGATCATGCAATAATAGCAACAAAAATGTTTAAAGTCTTACTATTGTACAACAGACTTTGTAATTAAATACTTTATATGCAATATCTAATTATTATCAAATGAAAAAATGGAGTAGATTAACTTTATATGTAAGGCAAACAAGACTAAGAAATTATGTCTGAAGTCATTCACGTGTCTTTTCTCTCAAGTAGAGTGTTGTTAGTTTCCAGACCTAAGGTTTAAAGTGTGAGACAAACAGTTCCTCTTGTATAGTTTCTCTAAACCTCTGTTTCTATATGATTTTAAAGGTTGGTTAGAATGCAATCTTCAGTAATATCTCTTCTTATAATACAAATTTTGCATAGACTACTATAACCTACTGGTTTATTTTTTAAATATATTTCCTAAATTTATTCCTGGTAGCCATTACATTCTAGCAAGTTACAATAAATAAAAGATTATTAAGCATTCCATAGAGTGCATTTTGTATAAACTTTGGTGGCAATAAGATCTAGAATGTCCAGACAATATAGCAAAGAGATGAGCAAAAGTTCATTCAGTAACATTATAGCAAAATTACATACTACCAAGAAGATGAAATCTTGACATTATATGCCTTTTGAGGATTTATGATTTTAAGTAAGTGCATTCTTATTTTTAAGCCTTGTAAACAAGAGTTAATGTTGTTGAATTAAGACATTATATTTCCCTTCTTGAATCTCTATGGATTAGAATAATACAAATTCATGTTTTCCTTTTCTTTCAAGTATTCAGCACTGGGTTTTTAGAAGATAAGAACTGGAAATCTTGAATGTTTCTCATAGGAAGTAAGTACACAATGGCTTTTGGAAAGGGATGGGTCTTTTAAATAGAGGGTTTTCAGTTTACTTTTTAGGTCCATTTCATTTCCCATCTCTAAATATAAAAATCTCTTGGGTTTTTTTCTCTGGGCCATTATTTTTTGGCAGTCTTCCCATCCTTCTGAACAATTTCATCATGCCCATGGTTTCATTACATTCTCCAGGCAAATGACAGTCAAATGTCTAATTTTCATTCAACATCCCCTGACCTCAGAATATACTATTGCTTCCACTCAGATTTGGTTAGGTTTCTTATATCCTGAACTGAACTTCTTGTGGGTTTCTTTCTATCACCATCTCACTTATGCTTGACAGTTTGAGTTTTCTCTTCTTGCCCATTTCTCTGCTCTGCAGAGCTATTATTAGTTTCTTTTCATAAATTAGACAGACACAGACTTTTCTTAAGAAATTTGGACTACAAATGTTTATGATACACTCAAAAATCTAAAATGACTCTTTCTTGGTTACTTTTCTCTCATTGCTGAGACAAAATACCTGATGCCCAAAATTAGGGAAGGAAAGGTTTATTTCTTAGAATTTCTTGGGAGTTTCGGTCCATGCTTAGTTGGCTCCAAGGCAGCGTGGCATGGTGGGGCAGTCATTCATGGCACTGCAAGCAGCCAGGTGTGCTAACCAGAAAGAGAGAGAGCAAAAGAGGAAGAGCAAGCATTCATCCAGCCCTGTATGTCGGCTCCACCCCTTGGTGGGTGCAGCACTCACATCACCAATCCCAGCATTGCACAACAACCAATCAGAAATGCCAGACTCAGCCCCATCCAAATTACATGAGAACCTGGGGCAACACAGGATCCAACTGATACAGACTGTATTGCAAATAGACCTTGCTCCAGCAGGCAACATCCAGGCACAATGCAGTCCTCTTCTTCCTATATCCATCATATCAAGCTATGTAACATAAAGATGTACAAGTGTTCCAATGATAAAAAGAACATGCAAAAAATATGATGTTAAAGAAAGTAAAGATAAATTTTGCTTTTGATTTCAAACTTAGCTTGAAACTAGGAGTAAAAGACTCTTGAAACCTTCTTGTTATCTGTTTTGGCCTGTTTATTGCTACTATGACAGTATCACAGACTGAGTAATTTTTAAAGAAAAGGACTTTGTTCTTCACAGTTCTAGAGGCTGGGAAATCCAATACTAAGGTGACAGAAGTAAATTAGGGCCTTCTTGCTGTGTCATAACACTCTGGAGAGCATCAGAGAATGAGAGCGATTATGTCAACTCAGGTCTGCCTTCCTCTGCACACCATGGGACCCCCACCCTTACCCAGTGTTATCTAACATCAATTATTTCCCACAGACTCAATGTGCAAATACCCTTAACATATGATTTGGGGGTTCATTTTTCCAACACATGAATTCTGAGCAATGCACTGAAACTGTAGCAATCACACATTATTGTTATTTACCAATTTCAAAATTTAAAGAGTTCCAGTGTTATTGATTTTTTGCATGCAAACTAACTCAAAATGTTCACAGTTAATATGATTAATATTGCTGAATTATTTGCAAACTTCCCATTGCCCTGTAACTTAATGAGTTATATATTTGGGATGTATAGGTATAGTAGTTTCTTAAGAAAGCAGAGATAAAGCACCACATACCATGTGGTATATAACAAGATAAATGTATTGTCTCACAGTTCCAGAGACCATCAGTTACAAACCAAGGAGGCATCAGCCTATGCTCCCTCATGTTCATACAGGAGGACTCATCCTTTTCCTAGCTTTTGTGATTCATTGGCATTTTTTGCTGTTCCTTGGCTGCAGCTGCAGGACTTCAATCTCTACCCTCATTGTTATATGGCATTCTTCAATACTATGCCCATCTCCATGTCCTTAAAAAGCTATGAACCACACTGAGTTAGACTATGTCCTATACCATTATGATCTCATTTTAATTTGAATACATCTGCAAAAAACTTATCTTTAAATGAGATTAAATAAGGGTGCATTCTGAGATGCTGGAGTTAAGAATTCAGCTTATCATTTGAAGGGACAGAGATAATTCAATCTATTACACTTGGAGAACCCACTGTGATTTAAGGACATTTGTTGGAGCTGGCACTTTGTAGCAGTGTAACTTTGAAGATAATATTTACCCTTCCCTGGTATCCGTTCCATTCTCTATAAAATGATGGTTGGTTGGAAAATATTAAGGATACTTCTGTCTCTGACCTACTTTATTCATTTGTCTTCAGTTCACAATATGTCTCTCCACCCTTCCTCTCCTCACTTCAAAATGATTTCTAGGATGAAGACATATTTTTATAATGCATTTTTCCTGCTACCATTGGCTGTGCCCTTTTGGGTTACTATAACGGAAAACTACAGATAAGGTAGCTTGAAACAACTTACATTTATTTCTTACAGTCCTGGAAGATGGACAGTACAACATGAAATTGCAGCCAGATTCAATATCTGGTGACGGTTCACCTTTGAGTTAATAGAGTCCCATCTCCTTGATGTGTCTGACATGGTGGATCAAGGAAGTTCTCTGAGGTTTATTATATAAGGGTAATAACCTCCTCATGGAGGCTTCACAATTTTGAATTAATCACTTCACAGAAACTCTATCTCCTAATGTTCACACCACGGGAATTTGATCACAAAACAATGAATTAGAGGAAGGGCAAACATTTACTTCATAACATCATTGTCTATATTGGTATACTAAATTAAGAACACACAAAAAGTAATGTTATGAATAATATGAATTCTGAGCTGAACCATAATTCAACAAATTAAGTGATGAATTTGGCCAAACTTTGCCTTTACATAGTAAGTTTTTCTAATTCACATTTTAGGTAAAGTTACAAAGTAATGAATGTGCTATTGCTCCAGGGCTCTGAGGTCTTGTTCTAGAGATATTTTCTAGGGTCTTTTTGCCCTAAACAAAGAATTGATCAAGACAAGTGCAAAAGGTAGTGAGGTTTTAAATTTCTTAAAGACAGGAAAAGGAACACCCTCTTCAGAGTGAGTGTGGGTCAATTAAAAGTAAGGAAAAACGTATCCTCTGCACAGTGAGAGTGAATCACTCTAAAAGAGAGAGCAGAGGGACCAAGAGCTCATGGCAGCCATATTTTGTATCCTCTATTCCTCAGGTTGGCGTCAGATCTAGGATGTCTTATCAAAAACCTGGTTTGAATTCTCATGAGAAGAGCTGAAGATAGATTCTCTGATTGGTGCCATGTGCAAGGTTTGAGCACATGTCATAGATCTCTGTGATCGTTAGGTCACACTTACTTGCCCAACCAGCTGCAAATACCTAATTTGCTGCTTCCCTATGGTCTGAATGTTTGTGTCTACCCCAAATTCATGACCCTCAAAATGGTAGTGGTAGGAGTTTTTGAGAGATGAAGTTATGAGGCTGGAGGATTCATTAATGAGATTAGAGTCCTTTAAACACACTCTATGTAATTTTCTTGCTCCCCTGGACATGAGGACAAAGTGAGAATGTACAATCTATGAACCAGAAAATGATTCCTCATCATACTGCATTTGCTATCTCCTTGATTTTAATCTACAGTTCTATAATTGTGAGAAATATATTTGTGTTGGTTATAAGTCACGTGGTCCATGGCACTTGGTTATAGCAGCCCAAGCCCAAATAGACTAAGAGATAAATCATTTTTAGTATCTTCACAGGAAATCTTATCGATATCTTCATGGAAAATCTTATGTTTGAATTATTGTGTATTTGAAATGAACAACAACAACAAAAAGAATCGGCACAACTGATTTTCTTTCAGATAAACACTTAAGGATGTACAAAAATACCCCAAACTTCTTTCTAGACTCTGTATGTGCTTTGCATCTGTCACTTTGCAATATTCCTACCTGTCACCAATACATGGCACTCTCCCTATGTTCCATCTCCTTCAGTATGTGAACCTTAAGCTAACTTTCTGAGTTTGAGTTTCAGTTATATTTCAGGAAGTTCCTTGCTAGGTATTTCTTACTTGTTTGATGTAGCTGGATCCTCTTGTCTGACCTTGTTTTAGAAGTAGTTGCTTGAAAGCCATGTGTTCTTACTCCATTTATCACTTAAAAGTTTTTTCTCTGACAAAAATGAGCTAAATTCTCTTCCTCTGGGAAAGCATTTTTTGTTAGTTAAGACAAGCCCCCAAGCCAGGTTGTGTGCCTTCTCCAGGGCAGTCTACTGGGGAAGCACGTTAGCCTTTCCACAGTGTGACTCAGGGCCACTTCCAGGTGCTGGCTAGCTCCCTTCAGGTTTGCCCCAGGCTACAAGGTCACAACATTTGTCAGTTAAGCTCCTGCTGCCCTTTGAGCTTGGGAAGTTTTCATCAGCATCTGGTTGACACCTACGATGCTGTTTACCTATCTGGACACTTCTTTCTGTCTATTAATACACATGCCTAGAATTTTTTAGTGTAATAGGTTTCTCATTAATTTATTATTCCATTGTCAGATTTTTTAAAAAAAAATATGTGGAAAGTTTAACAAAGTTAAAACAATGATAATTGCTACCATATTCCTTGGTGAGAAGAAATTGATGCACTTACTCCTAAATTTCTGCAGCAAAGGTCAAATTTCTTTTTACTTCACTCTGCCTTTATATCACAACATGGGAAGGGGCAAAATATTGGGAATCTCAATTAAAGTATTTGTAACAGGTCAGTTTTAGTTAGGTTTCAATGATATAGGAGAAAATCCAATTTACATGTGCTTCAGATGACAGGATAAGAAAGGAGAAAATGGGATTATTTTTCACACAAGAAGTCATCAGTTCTGTGTTTTACCAGCTAATAAATCTATTAAGCATTCCAATACCTGTTGCTTTAAACAGCATCCCTATATATCACCGTAAATTTCTCTTCCCCTATTCTTCTAAACATTCACTCTTGTTCCTTGTGAAGATGAAAACAAAACCTTTAATTTTTAAACAATCCCTAACATATACAATATATTTCTTCATATTGATGAGATAAAACATGAGACACAGAGCTAACCACTGCTTTTCTGCCTTCAATTGTTCTTTTTTTATATTTATCATAAATTATGTATTAATAATTCCTAATTTTTGCATAGTTTTATAGTAATTATCTGAAAAAATTCATGAGTAACATTTCAAACCTTCAGTCTTAGATTTCTTATTTGTAAAAATAAAGTTAAAGAAAAACTGAATGGCAATATCAAATGAATCTCACATCTTAAAACAGTATTTTTTGTATTCAGAATTCCTTAGAATTAAGCATTCTATTTATTGGTATAACACAGAAAATATTCCCTAATGTAAAACTGAATCCAACATAAACCACAGTATAAAATAGATTCTTCCTAATGTACAATGACTTTTCCAGAGATTGTGCATTTTTTTTAATCCAGGATACTTTCTGAACCAAAGCTTGTACCTCAGTTACTCAGAATTTTGTCCAGAATTTTGCAGACAAACTATACTCACAGTGCCCAAATGTACTTCTGAAAATGGAGAGCAGATAACTGCAAGGATTGTTCTGCGACTTAAGGGATGTGTGACTTAGGGCAAGCTACTAAACCATTTAGAACCCTAAGTTTCATGAAAAGATGGAAATTAAGATTCAGAGGATTATAGGAATAAAAAAGGAACATATGGCAATAAAAATTTAATAGAATGCATGTTAGAAAATGTACAAAAATTGCCATATTACTGGTTCCCTTTTTAGTAGCTAAAAGGAATTTTTTTGATCGTAGATTATTGACTTAATAAAATATTCTGCTCTCCCTAAGTAGTAATGAAATGTCAAACACTTTTCACACTGTGATAGTAGGAAGGCTGTCATTTTGGAGGAAATATAATCAAAACAAAAATATAACATATTACATAATTCCTCCACATACATACAAACAATTATAGATATATAGAGACATGTACCTAGGAAATAGATGATCACTAAAAAGTTGGTGGCAATTATATATAGTATTATGCATAGTTATTAATATTTCAAAAACTATTCTCAAATAATTTGAAATAATCATCAAATTTTAAAAATTACATTTAAAGCTATCTCTATGAAATCATACATAAAAATATATCTTCTTGAAAATGGCAGTCAAATATTGTTTTTGAGGAATTAATCCAAAAAATTAAAGCTAACCTAAAGAAATCAAAGCATTTTGGAGATTTTTATTATTTACTTATTTGAGAACCATTTCTTTCCCTTTGGGTTTTACAGCTGAGGGGAGAAAAAAATGAATTCGGTTACAGGTGATTTGTAATTCATATAAATTCATTTTTTAAGGAACTGAGCCTTAGCAGTTATTAATTATTTTAAGATTTACAGTACATTTAAGAATGATGCATAGCCATGACTGTTGGAAAAGAATGGATCCTATCCAAACAGCATGGAAATAAGTGTTGCATTTTTTACATAAGGAAAGAGGATTTAATTCCATCATTATTATTGCCATTTTTAACAGCAGTACAGCTCCACAGCAGCCATCATAATTATTGTCATAGGCTGGGAGGTTGTGGGAGGGCAAGAACATTTTTATAGATTAATAATCTCTGGAGGTCACGGAGTACCAGTGTGTTTCTTCTCTACACTGTAGGGAGGGGGAGAGAGCCAGCATTGATTAAATCAGAGAAGTCTGGGTTTCTGTGTGAACATTTTAACAAGGAAATTAGATTGAGCTGCTTTAAAACTCATGCAGTTCAACTACAGTAAATATTGCTTCACTGCAGTGAAATCTTAATTAGTATTTCCTTCCTATTAAACAATTCTAGCAGTCTGGAGGTACTGAAATAGTGGTATTTGCTTCTGCTGAAATGTTCAAACTTTTAAAAATCTCACAGAGTGTATACAGAGCCCATTTTTTAAAAAAAGTCACTTAATGCTTCCTTATATCTTCCTGATTTTTAATTGACTTACTATGTAAAGTTTTTTTGTTAAGTAACTTTCTCAACTTAGATCAATCACAGATTTTATTACAAGAAACGTATTTCCACATAATGGTGACTCTGAAAAGTGAATATTAGTACAGTTTATTTAAAATGCATAAATTTTTTCATATGTGACTTTTTGAAGATATTATAGAATAATTTCATGCCTATTATACTTAATTATGATGCAACATAATTTAAGATCATGGAAGTATAGACTGTCAATTCTCATGGACATGAAAGTATCAATTGTTCTGTAACTAAGGTTTTTCTCCCCAGCTTTACACCAAAATTCCTAATAGAATTTGGAATCACTCTTAATTCGTATTATTTATATTTACTGGAAAATTTTAATATCTTAAAAGATATGGTAAAGAGATTTAGGCATGGTTTTTACTTTTATGGGACAGGCAAATTACTTGGGAAATACAAATTATGACCAGAGAAACAAACATCTATCTTGTGGAAGATCAATTGATTTATAATGTGACACTAAACAAGCTTTTTAAAAAATGTTTAAACTAGTTTTTGGCACTCATGTCTTTGCAATGTTTATTTTATTTGGTTTCTTTCTTTCTGTGCATAGATTAGGAAATATGTTCTGAGCACTTTAATTCTAATGTGTATCCTTTTGTAAGTAAAAAGGAGCAAGCAAAAATTTGAGGAAACTGCTGTAAACCACAACTGTCTTCCATAAAACAAAGCAGATGATTACCTTACTTTCATTGGAATATGCAACAACTGCACTCATTATTACTTTTTGAATTTATTAATAGGCTTCAGAACCTTAATAACTCTGCTCTTCAATGCCTACTATTTATTTTTCTTTTCTTTTTTTTTTTTTTTTTTTTTTTTTTTTTGGTACTGGGGATCAAACTCACAACCTAGCGCGCCTGCCAGGCAGGGGCTTAGGCTGCTGAGTTAAATCCCCAGCCCTGTTTTTTCAGACAGGGTCTCACTATGCAGTTCAGGCTGGCCTTGAATTCACTTTGTAGCCCAGGCTGGTCTTGAACTCACACTGATCCTCCTGAGTGCTGGGATTAAAGGTATGAGCCATCAGGAAAGCCTACTATTTCTTTCCATAGATTTTGACAACATGTATATCATTCCTTCTTATAATCTTAACAGGTAAGAGAATGGAAAGAGGGGTGTGATTATTCTAGAGTTGGACAGTTTCTGCATTTTAAATCAAGAATTGGTTGGAATATAGAAAACAATGGTAATATAATTCAGAATATTTTTTAGCTATCTCAGTGTTTCAGCTTTTGTATCATTCTTACAGGAGCTTAATGAAAGTTAAGTAAGTTAGGAAGCAAATGCAATATAAGCAACTGTCTCATCATTGGTTGGTTCAATGTTCTTCAAATGAGTATTTGAAGAGAATCATCGCAGATTATTCAGTACGGTATAACCTCAGTCAAGTTCAAGCTTCCTTATTTCTCTTACATCAGCTTTGTTCTGAAAAACTGGCCACAGATGAATGACACTATGATTTAATGGAGAAAGTCCCAAAATTCTCATCTCATTCATATTTTTCAAGACAAGCAGGCATGGGAAATATATAATCCTAGTAAATTTAAGTGCTTCATGAAATAATTTCATAGCAAGAATTAATAGTTGAAAACAAATTTGTAAATAATATTATATTGTAAAATTCTCATTCACAGGCATATATTTAGAAAGGACACTTTAAGAATAGTGTATTTCTATGGTATCACATGAACCCTTTGGAAAACATTGGGACATAGTTAATAATTTTGCTAAAGTAAGAAGTAAAAACTACACTTTACCTGGAAAATCTAGATATATGGTCACCTTTTTAAAAAGTCTTCAAGTTAACTATATTTTTCTCAATTCTATCCATGATAATTATTTAGCTTGACTTGATTAATTCCAACAATGGGAGAAAAATATGCAACAGGTTATCCCTTTAACAGGCCTTCTACCCTAATGAATTTCATATTTAGTCAGATTCTTCACTCTTTCATCTTTCACTCCTAGTCTTCAATTTTAGCTTGGAAAATAATGGTCTCTCACATAAAAATCCTTTAAGTATTTCAGTATAAAACTCAACCCTCATAAAAATACACATGACTCCCCACCTTATTCACTATACAATTTTAATACTAATCATGTGTTTTACCTGTATAGAGTTAACAATTTCCTGTAAATGTAATTCACTTTTTTTTCATGATTCTTTCAAAAATGTATCGTGTTCAAAAGTTCAGGAAAATAATTGCTAAAACTAAGACTGATTGCATTCGACTGTGAGACTTTCTAGTTAGCTGATACAGGCTGGTGTCATGTATTCATCATGTGAGGCATACAAAGTCTGATTCTTTTATGGGAGTTGTTGGTGTAAAGATCCACTGCAGGTGACAACCAGGGCAACTTTCTCTCTGAGGGGAGAAGTATTCTGCTGCCTCCTATTGACTGTGCAGCAAGGACTTTTACCTCAACGATCTCCACCTCTATACATCCAAAACCACGAAATACCTCAGTTATCTTCTCCTTAGCAAATGTGGAAATTGCTGGTATTTCTTCATAGCATTCTTTTCTTGGTCATTCCAGTCAGTGTCCTCACTTCTTACTTCTCCCATAGGAAAGTAGGCATAAGTGTCTATGTTAACAGGTGCATCAACATCTGTTAACATGTCATTCTGGTTTAAGGAATTTATGACTCAAAACTGCACACTGTCTGCAATACCGCATTTTAGTCATTATTCTGAGAAGCAGAGTGCCAGACTCCCAGTCGGAGGAAATCTCCATTTTTCACTTCAAAGATCCATTTAAAGAATTTCTTTCACTTTTCTGTCTTATGTAACTCATTTGGAGTACATTGCTTGATTAATTTTCTACCTTTTAGTAATTATGACACAGATTAATTTGGACACCATTTTTCAGGATGAGAATATATTTAATGCTTATTGTCTTTGTCTTAGATTTTAGTTGAAATTCTAACAAAAATGCATCTATTTTTAATACACTTGCCTTGTCCTTTATAGAATATGGGAAAAGAGTAAAAAGTATTAGCCATAATATTATTACAAATCACGAAGAAAATAGAGTTGCAGTAAGAGGCTGAAACAGTCCTTTGTTCCTCAGTTCCCCACTGCTATGCAAAATATTTAACAGCATGAAAGCAACTTAATAGTCATAGAGTTACTAGTACCATCATTTCAACCCCTGGGTGCATCCATTCTAAGTGTGTTTATATAATCCTTATTTCTATAGAATTTGCAGTAAGAAAAAGAAATCAAAATTCATTGCTAACATAATGCTGTCAATATTTATGACAGGATATAAATCTAATCCACGTTGTTGGAAAAATCTCAGCTTCTTTATAGTCCAACACCTCTTAAATAATGAAGTTTACTTTGGATGATTAATCATAAGAATCCTGCTTACACATCTATAACCTGATCTTTTAAATCATATCACATCTTCTTTTCATTTAGTAAGAATCTATTTGATTTGTATATGTTCCTTTGATTTATGGGTTTGAAGCAGAGCCCTGTCAAAAGGTTTAGTTAGCGTTAAAATCAATAAAGCTAATGTTAAAAAGGAACTTACGATGTGCATTTCATTCTCTCCTCAAAATGCTATCCAGTGCACAATTTCTTAATGTGGCCTCCAAACTGTTAGTTGACTATTGATATTAACATTCTTAGACCTTAAGAGTTTCTCATCATAAGGTCTAAACCGTTTTGCTATGGTTAGTATTTTTGCCTAAGTACTATTATTTATTAGCAATTATAAATTATTATTTTTCTACAAATTATCTTCAAACCTATATTTAAGTAATTGTTATGGTTTATACATTGTGTCAACTTGAGAAGTCTAGAAGCCTAATTAAGTGACTCCGCAGCTCTACATCCTGGGGTGTAGAGCACAAGCAGTTACCTGGCCATTGTGTCAATTTGAGAAGGTTAGAAGTTTAGCTGAGAGACTCAGCAGGGAGCCAGGGGTCTTACTTTGTAAACATCCTCATCCTGTGCAAAGGAAGGCAAGGAGATTTGTGAAGCTACACCCACCCTGAAGGGAGGTGGTGTCCTGTGTACAATATAAGGGAAGAGAAGAGGCTTGCTTTTGCCCCCTTTGCCTCTGGCTGCTTTTGCTCAGCTGCTGCCTTGAAGTGTTGCCCTGGTGCCATGCCACTCTGCCTTGGAGCCAGCTGATTATGGACTGAAACTTCCAAAAACCATAAGATAAATAAACCTTTCCTTCTCTAGTATTACATGTCAGGTGTTTTGTCTCAGTAGTAAGTGAAAAGTAACCAAGACAGTAATTAAAAAGAATCCTTAAAGTTATAATTAGAAATTGCAATTAATGAATTTTAGTGATCCATTTTAATACCAGTCATCTCCTGTTTGCCTAACATGAATTATTACACTTAGGGTACTGCTCATTTTTAAATTTCTCGAAGTGACATTAACTCACTTTCCATTAAATAGTTGAAAAAGCTAACAAGTATATATGAAATGTAGCAAAATAACACTCATAGTTGAATGTGCAAAATATAAACAAAAAGTATATCTAGCTGATTAAGTTCATTAGTGAAGAAAAAATTCAGATTATGAAATATAAGTTTTAAAAGGATTTGTAGTGATAAAATAGGACTATTTCTGTTTTTGAAAGTGCTTTATTCATACCCAGAAGAGAATATACATAATTCACAAATATTTTACATTGAGAAAATGTTACACTTTTCTTTCTTTCTTTTTTTTTTTTTTTTTTTTTTTTTTTGGTACCAGGGATCGAATTTACTGCATCACACTTGCCAGGCAGGTGCTTGTGCCGCTGAGCTAAACTCCCAGCAAGAAAATGTTACACTTTTCAAAATAAGTCCCTTCAGTTCCAAAATAAGACAAAAATATTTTAAAACCTTCATTGTGAAATTATTTTAAAAGATTTAAGATGAGTGAATTATAATCCATAATATACCTGGCCTTTCTTTTTATATTCCTTAGTTAAAAACAGAAAATCACTTGTGGTTACAGTCTATAAGATAACCTACGTAAATTTTCAAAGTTCAGTAATCACCTTTCATAATACTTGTTTAGAAAAAAAAAGCTTCCGCTTATTTGATGTTTTATATGATCTGTTTCTAAAAGAAACTAAATATTTTTACTTTTCTCACATAAGTTTCGTCAAACCGTTGATTCACAATCTGAACCCCGTAAAACTTCTCACAAATTAAACCACTTCTCTGAATTTTCCCCTGAGAAATGGAATTGCTCCTGATCATTGATCTTTCCCTAGAGAATTTTTTTCAGGGTTAAGAGCCATTCTGCCTAAGTTCACTCTTAGGGACTTTTACAGTCAGTGTTTCTTTTAAATTTCCTGTACTTTCCTTCATGTGTGCAAATGCCTTCGATAGTGCTGAAGTGGTATGAAAAGGGAACAGGAAAGGACAGGCTCCTCTATTTGGCAAACATATAAAGGACTTTCCTGAAAGAAAACATTTACTTAAAATCTGGAAATTTTTAGAATTGTATCTCCTTGCCCTAAATAGGCACTTAGCACCTGCATCTGGGTTATATTACTTTTAATATTACAGAAAAATATTATTTGCCTTTGAGTAATGACTTTAACCTTTGCAAAAATATATAACTATAATTTTGAATTTCTGTAAATTCCACCCACTATTGTGATATAAATGATCTATTCATTCTGTATACTAGGACACAACATTTGTTTATTTATTTAACATACATTTACTAAGTGCCTACTATGAGCCAAGCTCTATTGTAGGATGATAGCAGAGAACAAAAAATAAAGATGCCTGCCTTGAAAGAGCTTTACTTCTGTAACCTAGCATATAAAATAATGAATGAGGTTTTCTTTCCTTCATTGGATGAGTGAAAAATAAAATAATTAATTAATTCCTCTGGAGATGATTTCTATGCTTATAAAAAAAGGTTTAAAAACAGCAATGTAGTTTTCACCTCAAAACAATTCATTGCTTAGTGGTATAAATGAACATTTTATGTAACATATTGCCTTTACTTGGCTTGGTTTTTCTTTTCTTTGTAAAGTGTTTGTTTACTTTACTTGTTTTCCTCTCTTTGCATAGCCTCTAGGAATATTTATAAAATGTGCCTACAGGATGTCTACAGTGAAAGGTAATTATAACTCTCTAAATGCAAAAATAAATAATAATTTTTTTAAATGTGAGCATACAACTGGTATAAAAAATGTAACAATAATGTCTTTACTACATAATTTTAAATAGCTATTAAAAGCTTATAAAAAGACATAATACATCAAAATATAGATGAATTTTATGGAAGTCAATTCAACATCTCAGTCTGGTCTGAACAGACAACTGTAGCTATTAATTTCAACCTTCCCCACCACCAAAAATTCTACTACAAATTAAATGTTCCTGATTTTTACTTGTTTCATAAGTTGCAATCACATGAAACAAAGTGTACTGTAATGGTATTTCAGAAAACTGAAATTTGTATTGGTTTGGTTTTAAACTTGGTCTCATTATTTATTCATTTTTCTATTTTTTGCTGGTTAACATTTTTACATTTCTTTTTATTTTATTAGTACATATTTTCCTTACAAAATGATCGTATTCATCATAGGAAATTTTTTTGTGCATTATATATTTTAAGTCCTCTTTCTTGCCATTCCCCTCCACTCCCTTAAATCTTTCTCCTCCCCATTTCCAGAAATTTTACTTCTATTATTTTCTCCCATTCTTTGTTTTTGAAATCCTTTTTCCCTTCCTTTTCTTCCTATTTTTCCCCCTGCCTTGTTTCCATTTGAATATTTTCTTCCTTCTTTCCAATGTCTATCCTACATTTTGCACCTTATTTACCCTTAGGGTTTCTCACACAAGAGAAACAGTATAATATTTTAACATGTTTGTCTGATTTAATTTACTTAAAACTATGATTTAGAGGTGTATGCATTTGTCTCCAGATGGCTCAAATTTGTCTTAATGGTCAAGTAGTACTCCATCGTATGTAAGTACCACATTTTCTATATCCATTTATCATTGATAGGCATAAGGGTGTTCTTAAGATTTAGCTATTATAAATTGTGGTGCAATGAACATGAGTGTGCATATATCACTATGGTGTGATGATTTGAACTCTTTCTGGATGATGACTAGAAAGGGAATTGCTGTGTCAAGTGGAACTTCTGGTTTTAATTTTGAAGACTGTACACTGATTCCCACATTGGTTGTACCAATCTATACTCTCACCAACAGTGGGGAAGGGTTCCTTTTAATATGCTTTGCCAGCATTTGTTAATTGTTTTCTTGATAATAACCATTGTTTCTGGAGTGAGTTTAAATTTCAGTATTGTGTTGTTTTAATTTACATTTCTTGAATGACTAATGATGTTGAACATGTTTACATATATTTGTTTACTGTTTGTACTTTTTCATCTGAAAAGCATTTATTGATTTTGGATGCCCATAATTGGATTGGATCTTTGAAAGTTTTTTTTTAGTACTTTAGATGTCTTATATATCCATAGCATTTCTGCACCTGCATAACAAACCCACTGAGAAAAATTATGGAGACAACACTTTTCACAATAGCATCAATAAAAATGAAAGACTTAGAGATCAATCTAACAAAGGAAGTAAAAAAACCTTTACATGAAAACTACAGTACTCTGAAAATAGTGACAAAAAAGGATATCCAAAATGGAATGATATCCCATGTTCTTGAATGGGCAGAACAATTATAGTGAAAATGACCATACTTCCATCTGTTATACAGGTCTAATGCAATCCCTATAAAAATACCAGAGAATACCTAAAAAAACTAGAGAAAACAATCCTAAAATTGATCTGGAACCAGGAAAACAAAAAACAGAATAACTAAAGAAATTCTGGCCAACAAGGGTGAGGCATGAGGGATCACAATCCTCGATTTGAAGTTATACTACAAAGCTATAGTGATAAAAACAACATGGTGCTAAGGCAAAAGAAAGGTTCAGTGATCAATGGAACAGAATAAAAGATGCAGAAATAATTCCATGCATACTCAGCTATCTTTTCTTTGACAAAGGTGCAAAAATCTTCACTGGAAGAAAGTTTCTTGCATAAATGATGCTGGGAGACCAGGGACATAGTTCAGTGGCACAAGCGTCTGCCTGGGAAGCACGAAGTCATGAGTTTGATTCCTGGCACAAAAATATAAAAATAAAGAAGAAAAAAATAAACTTAGGTAAAATAAAATAAAATAAAATAAACGGTGCTGGGAAACTGGCTTTCCATATGCCTAAGATTGAACCTAGATCCATATCTCTCACCATGCACTAAACTAAAATCAAAATCAATCAAAGATCTAAACATAAAACTAGAAAGACTTAACCTCCTGGAAGATAGAATAGGCAAAATTCTTGAACACATAGTGTAGGCAAATACTTACAGAATAAAACTCTGATTTCATTTGAAATATTACAAAGAATCAACAAATGGAGCAACACAAAATTAAAAAACTTCTGCACAGCAAGAGAAACCACCAACAAAGTGAAGAGACAACACACAGAATGGGAAAAAAGTTTTTATGAGCTCTTTCTCAGACAAAAGACTAATGTTTTCTAAACATAGTTGCTGTCGAAATACTCTATTTACCACTAATCTGCATCCTCACAGTTTTTTCAAACAGGAATAAAAAGACCCTATAGGCCATCATTTCTATTTATATGTGTATTAAAATCATTATTATTCTTAATTAGATCAGATGTAGTTTTAATTGCAATGAATATCAATATAAATAAATACCAATATAAATTATCCATTTTAGTATTTATTTAGTAGTCACATTTCATTGTTTAGCATTTACATTTAGTATTTACTTTTAGTATTATTGTGAAACATTTGTGTCTAACAGGCAGTATTATTAATGGGGTTAGGAATGCAAAAAATACTTAGAACTGGAAACATTTGTAAAGGACATGACTGAGTCCAATATTTTTAGTATCAGGTAATAACTCACTCACAAATATAACTATTTATCCTGTTACTTTTGTATAAAACTTGATTTGGTAACCTAATGGGTATATTCTGGTGTGACCTCTGTTTAGCTATTCAGTAGTATATAAATTAGAAGATATTCAGGAGGTTAAGTGTTTCAAAATAATTTTCTTCCCTTATCTAAAAATTAAATTCTACATTACCTACTTATGATATAGGTTCTTTGTGATCTCATGTAATATATCAAATTTCATGAATTATATTTCAGTAGGTGTAATGGGTTGGTTAGAATTATTTATGGTCTATGCTATTTTAGCATGACAGGTAATTTAAGATGGAGTTACAGAAGAACAGACTTTTGGAATAATAAAAGAGTTGGTATGCCATCATCCAGTACATACATTCTCATGAGTGTGCTCAAGTTCAGCATATGAAGTGACAGAATAATCATTTACCATACATGCCTGTGATGGATAAGTTACTCATTTCTGCCTAATGGACCACTCAGCATTTCATTTCAACAGTAACTGGGTATATCCTTTATAGTTTTCAGTGTTCAGATACCTAGTATCTTGCTCAATAGCTCTTTGATTGTGATTTTGCTTATAAGCTAAGTGGAGTAGGAAAATAAAAAATAGAAAAATGATCAATGATTAAAGTTCACCTATTTTGGTACTCTCATGTTAATTTAAAAAAAGACAAGCACAATTGTCCACTAAACATGTGACTATATAAAAAACTACTGGTAAAAAGTAACATTAATATGGTTATATATGTAAATTACATATGCTAGGTGGGTATATCTCTCTATAACAGTGTTTTAAAAGATATTTTATATTTATTCTAAAATTCATTACATTTCAATGCATGTATTTTTTATTCATGTTCTATATAAATATCTATATAAAGATAGATTCATATCTATCTGGCAAGTTTTCTCAATTAGTTGCAGTAAAAACTATTATTAAAAACACACAACAGTATATTATCTATCTTTTGGAACATTTTAAATTAAGGTGCTTCTTCCCTTCAAATTTAAAAACAGCATATAATGATAAAAATTAATACTGAAAATCATAAAATTGCCCTATTATTTAAGTCATTTTTCATTTTTTATTTGAAATTTAAAATAGTTATATGAGATCTATGCATTGATTTTGTATTTATTACATGACTTCATAAGAAATTCCACAATTCCTTCATATGAAATATATATCATAAAGGAAGAAGGGAAAATATTTGTTAATTTTCTTTTTGTAAATGATATTCGATGACAGAATAGTATCCACACCTACTCACAACCTCTTTTAAGTGATGTATAGCTAATTATAGTGATGGATATATGAGTGATTCCATTTTTATTTTATTTTATTTTATTTTATTATTTTTTTTTGTGTGTGTGGCACCGGGGATCCAACTCACAACCTCGCGCCTGCCAGGTGCTTAAGCTACTGAGCCAAACTCCCGGGCCCTAGTTTTTTGAGACAGGGTCACACTATGTAATTCAGGGTGGCCTTGCACTCACGTTGTAGCCCAAGCCGGCCTCGAACTCACAACGCTCCTCCTACCTCAGCCTCCTGAGTGCTATGATTAAAGGCATGCACCACCAAGCCTGGCTTCCATTTTTAACAAGGAAATGTCATATTTTAGTAGAAAAATGTGACATTTTAAAGATGTGCAGATTTCTTTAAATTCCTGTGTTTACTAAACTCTATTTTCACCATGTACACAATAAAACTCAACCCACTGAATTTTATGGATTATGTTTATACATTTTTCATATATGAATCTGGGCTTCATTTCTCTGGAATCGGAACTAATCTATGGTGTAGTGTGGAGTGTTAGAATGCAAACAAAATTAACAAGTCCAAGAAAGATTCTTTGCAATCTGCTATTTACTCAGTCAATCCATTTTGTGGACTGTAGAGTTTTAGCAGTAAACAAGTTGGCTAAGTAATCTGTGCAGACATTGCTTTTCTTAAATATTTGGAAAAATTTTAATGCTTAAAATATCATGTTGTACCTATAGTGTATTTTTTCTTCTTGATTTTGACTAAACTCAAATACTAAAAAGAGACTAAATTACATCTTACCATAAAAGTACTAGAAGCATGCATAATTCAGCAAACTATAAGTGATATAATAAAATGAGTTTAATATTAATTTCTAGCTTTTATTTAGTAGCCTGAAAATAGTTCCTAACAATCAGTGGAGGAAATTATCTCCATTCTGGATTATGTTTTACGCTACGGTTTCATACATTTTTTTTGAGTCTCCACGCTCTGAGCAGTCTTAATATGCTATGGACAGCTATTGCTGTCCTTTTTCCCATTTTTATCTAATGGCAGTATGTAAAGCATGCTTCATGCATCATATCTTTATGGTTACTCCTTGTATGATGTCTTCATGTTCTGACACGCTATGTTACTTAGAATAGGTTTCATGGGGATCCCCTAAGAAAACACCCCAAACTAGTTAGCTGGTGCAACAGAAATGAATCTTCCCATTCTGAAGGATGGAAGCCCATGATTTAATGGATAGAACCCCTCCCTGAACCTTTTTAGATTTTTGCGATGGCCATCAGTCCATAGGGCAAGTGGCTGTATTACTTTTATTTATGCTTCTGTCACCATACTGAATATTTTTCCTCTATGTGTCTTTGCCACTGCTTCTGAAAAAGACATCAATCAAAGTACACTAGGATCCATCCTAACTAAATACAACTGTATTTCAACTTCATTACATCTCTAAATAGTCCCTATTTCCAAATAGGCTCACAAGTATAGATACTGGGAAGTAGAACCTCAAAATATCTTTTAGGAAGATGCAGTATAGTCCTAATACTTAGTTATTAAATAGATGGCTACATTAGGCTAGATGGCTACATTAGGATCTTTCACTTCAAAGACAGGAAGAGTTCTATGCATTTTTCTTTTGTGTCGTATCTCATACAACTCTTTCCTCATTCGAAAACAACCTGAAGATACTGCCTCCCATACTTGCTATGTCATCATATTTCCTGTGAGATGTGGAGTTTGCCAAACTCAAAAGTGTCTCCTTCACTAGGCCAACCACAGATTGATTAATATTATTTTTAAATTTCACATTAAGATAAAGGTCTACAGACTCAGAGACAGAATGTTGTTTAAAGAATCCACGTGTCCTTTTTGACTCTTTAAAGGAAATACCTAAACAAGAGCCACTTACCATCACTTGCTTTGTTTTCAGCTTTTTAATTTAATGTCACAAGTTATCAAAGACTCAAAAGATCCTGGGTGGAGGAGCTTAGAGATGGGTGATGCTTGGAAAAGAAAATATCATCAACCAAGGTCCAATAAGGACCCTCCACCAAGAAAGAATTTGTGTTCTCATCTTTTTTATCATATTCTTAAGGCAAAATTCTTGTTCTTTTGTTTTTTCTCGGGGTCCAGATGGTGAGTTGCTAATAAAATTTGATTATAAATTGTACCTTATCATCATGAAAGCCAGTCACAACCTTGTTCTTGTTGAAATGAGTTACTCATTTCATTTAGGAAGAAATTCATACCAAATGGACTATATAAAGTGCCTTGAGCAGGGACTATATTGTTCATCATCCTTTATATATATGATTTAAATGCCCTAAATTAAAGTGCGTATGTTTCTAATGAAAAGAATTTGCTAATTTTTTTTTCTTTTTCTGTTATTTTCATGTGACTGAGAGGTTAGTTTTATGTGATTTTCACTGATGTTTTCTTTTAATATTATTTAACACCTCTGTCCTCTGTCTGTCTGTGTGTCTCTTTCTCTCTCTCCCTCTCTCTCTCTCTCCGTCTTTCTTTCCTTTTTAAAGAGTATTTTTATTTGCCTCTGTGTTTGTGTGTATTACTGGGGATTGAGCCTAGGGAAGTTATAATGAGTTACATTTCAAGAACTTTTTTAATGAGACAATGTGTTACTAAATTGCTATGTTGCTCTCTGCTATGTTGCTGAAGCTGGACTTGTAATCCTCCTCCCGGTCACCCTCCAAAACCTCCCAGAGTGCTGGGATTACAGCATGTCCTACCACAGCTAGTTACATATGATCTTTTTTAGATATCAAAGACTGCAGGAGCAACAGCTATTTCTATTTATACCTTTCAATAGAGATATATAACGTCATAATCACAGTAGTCCAACAGCATTTAAATAAATATTTTCACATTCAGAAGATAGGTTTCATAATAAAAATTAGGTTTAAAGGCAACAAAAATTAGGTTTAAAGGCCTGCAAGTTGTACTGACTGGGTTAAAATTCTGACCCTACTTTTATTAGCATAGAGATTTGTGGAAGTCAATTTAGTTAATATAAGAAGGACATCTAGCATGTATATGGAACTCATTCAAGTAGTCCAGTTATAACCTTTGAATTCCATTGTTATCTGCTCAAAGTTGGTGCCCCATCAAAAATTTGTATGTTGAAACCTAATCTTCATTGTCATGGTATTTGGAGAGGGACTCTTGGGGATGTGGTAAGGTCATCATAGTAGAAAAATGGTATTTTTTTTCCCCCTTACAAAAGAGGCCCAGGAAACTCTGGAGTCCATTCTGCATTTAAGAATACAGAATTGACTGTCTTACGAACCAAGAAGAAAACTCTCATCAAACACCAAACTACCATCATCTTATTCTTGGACTTCTCAAATTCTAAAACTATAAAAACTAAGAGTTTAACCCACTTAATATAGGACATTTCTGTTATTGTAGCTCAAATGGCTCAGATATTCATCATTTAATATTAGAATTTAACATGCAACCAAGAAAAATGTATTTTCTGTGAGTTATTCTTAAGAAGAATGTATACTATAAAATCACAGTTAAGGCTTGCATCTATATGTCCCCCCAAAGCCTCATTTGGTCATAGGTGGGGCTTTTCAGAGATGACTGGATCTAGAGTTTGTGATGCTTGAATTGAAGCTGTGATGCTAGGATTGACTCAAGGTATCATGCTCCTCCCTGAGTGTGTGTGCTACAAACCTAATGGCAGGTGGCCTCCACAGAATACAAGGGACGGAAAGAGTGCTGCTGCTGTTGCTTGCCTGTTGTTGCTTGCTGCTGGTTCACTGCTTCCTGTTTTCTTTGCCATGGACCGTTTCTCTTCTGCTATGCCCCTCTGCCATGGCACCTTGGCTTGGAGCCAGAAAACTATGAACTGAAACTCTACAAACTGTGAGCCAAAACAAACCTTTCCTTCTTTAATCTTGGGTGTTGGGTATTTTGTTTCATCAATAAGAAAAGTAACTAAGACAAATACCTGAAGGACAAAGTAAAAATAGAGCATGTAATCCAAAAAAATTAATGTCATTCTGAATCTTTCTCTGGATCTAGAAGGCACTAGATAAACTCTTCATGATCTCCATATGCCAGAAGCTGAGCTCAAGTTGGCACATTATTTTTGTCACATAGTAATTTTAATATTTAATACTTTTGTTGTAGTTTATGTCTAAAATGTCACTTAAAACTCTCATGTGTGTGAAGCCGAATGGGTCATGGGGTCACTAAACTCAGCAGTGCATGAATCAGCTGTTAGGAGGCAGGGCCTGGGCAGGAGAGGCAGGAAACCAGGGACAGGACCTGGAAGGATAGATCTCCCTGTCTAGCGCCTCCCTTCCTACTCTGCTTCCTAGTGGCTATGACATGAGCAACTTTGCTCTTCTATGCCCAGGGCCATGCTGTTCCTTCCTTGGAGCCAGTAGGTCATGCAAAGAATCTTCTAAAAATCTTCAGTCAAAATAAGCCTCTCCTCCTTTAAATTTCAGGTGTTGGGCATTGTATCCCAGAAACAAAGGAATTTACTATGACAACTTCATACACTGAAATATATTAAAGCTTAGAAATTTGGAAGAAGCTTAATATTATTTTTAAGTATACCAAAGGCATTAGGTTTATTGTACAGTTTATAAAAACCTATAAAAACATTAAAAGAAAATGGAAAGGTATTATTTAAAAAGGAGTGAGGGTATAGTTCAGTGGTAGAGCCTTTGCCTAACGTGTGCAAAGCCCTGTAGTCTATCCCTAGCACCACAGAAAATAAAAGTAGATAATGTAATGATGCCAGTAGAGAGCTTGACAAAGGCATGAAGTAATAATTCACAGAAAAAACACATAATTGCTCAATAAAGTACTTTGTTTAACTTCACTAATAAAAAAAAATAAACAAAATGAGGTGCAGTAACCCGAACCTAACATCTTATTATACTAATTTTGATATATGTTTAATGTTTAGATACACAAAATTTTGTTAGCATCAAATAAAGTTTTAAAAATGTAATTAACATAAATAAACAAAGGTTATAGGATTTTACAAGATTAGAAAATTAGTATGATAAAATTTACAGATTGCAACATCTTATATTCCCTATCGTTAATTCCTCAAACCCTCATTCTGACTTCTTTCATCACAGACCACAGTGTTTGCCTAATTATAAAATGCACATAATTAGAATTACATAGGATGTACCATTTGTTTCTGGCCTATTTTTGTCAACATAGTGTTTCAAATGTACAACCACATAATTCTATTGAGATCATAATATTAATTGCTATATAGTTTTCCAGTGTATGACTATGCTGGTACTTTTACAATTTTTTATGCACATGTATGTTCTTTCTGCTTGAGAATGATTATGAATAATGTAGCAATGGTAATTTTAATGGTTCCTTTTACTACATACTTTTTGGTATTTTGAAGTATGTTCAGATTCTACAATTTAATGAATTTGAAACGTTAGATTATTTTGGACATTAAGTATAGTCTTTTCACGAGCACTTCTTTATGCATTCTTGATATTTTTTAAGGATGTATCAAGCATCATGATCTGTACTTATGCTTAACTTTATTAAATGATGCCAAAGAGATTCAAAATTTGTCATACTAATTTAAACATTTACCAGCAGTTTTTAAGAGTTTTAATTATTGTACAACCTCACCATTATATGTGGTAGCATTATTCTTTCTCATTTTAATTTTGTGGGCAGCTCTCTAGTGATGTCTCTTTGTAGATATAAGTTGGACTCACTTATGATTAGTGATGTTAAGGACATTTTCAAATACATATTGGCAATTTGGATATCCTTTCTTACATTGTAAGTAACTGTATTAGTCACTTTCCCATTTCTAGGACAAACTACCCAACACCAGAAACTTAAAGAAGAAAAGGTTTATTTTGGTTCACAGTAGGCTGGCTTCAAGACGGAGTGGCCTTATAGCAAGGCGTGATGGAGGGAAAGTGTTCAACTTACAGCAGACCAGAGGTAGAGAGAAAACGGAGGAGTTGAGGAGAAGAGTACAGCCTCCCAGGTCATGCCTCCAGTGATACCCCTTCAACCAGCCTCCACATTTGATCAGCAAACTCGGCTGTGAAATCATCAGTGGGTTAATATACTGATGCATATAGTCCCCCATGATCCAATCACTTTCCAAAATCTCCATCTCTGATTTTGGGGGAATATTACTTAGAGCTGTAACTGCATAGTACACCATGCCTTGTTCTTGAATGCCCATGGGGCAATGTACAGAAAGGAACATATTCTTCCTAAGGTAAATAAATTCTCTAGGGAGTAAAAAGAAGGTATCTGGCATTTTATCTTTTGCTGTAAAAAATAAATGTTAATTTATATTAGTAAAGAATGTGAATAAGGGAAGCCATATTTTTATGGTTCCATGTTTTATCTCATTTTGAAGTACATATACCTCTAGGCAGTTAAATCTCTCTGGAGCTTTCACTGTCTGTTTTGTCATTATTTAACTTTTAAATTCTGCTCATTAGCCTAAACTCTAATTTCCTTTGCTCAGGAGATCTAACTTTATGAATCCTGGAAGCACTCATATCGTTTATCAGTTGTTTAAATTTGTATTGAATTTTCTTTCTTGTTCATTGAAGTTTGGGAAATATATATTTTTGATGTAGTTTTTTGTCAATTTTTCTTTAAATCCTTCTTTTCCAATTTTTGCACCTAGTTGTATTTTTATGATTTAATGTCAGTAGTTTTCTTTCATGTCTTTCAGTTCACTAAAACTCAACTGTTTTGTGCTACTTAATATTCAATTTATTTACTGTAATTTTAATGACAACTTTATATTATGTGACTTTCTAATTTAAATTTTATTATATGTCTCAGTGACTGCTCCTTGGTAAATTTTTCTACTTTTTCAGTTGTTTTCTTTAATACATTAAGTACTGTTAATCTAAGCATGGTATCTGATGCCTTTAAAGCTGAAACAAACCTGTAGCTCTGTTTCATCCTGGTCATATTTCTTGATAATTTTTTATTAAATGCAATAAATTTAGCTTAGGAATTATAATGTTCTACATGATTGCAACTTATCCTTAGATAATTTAATTTTACTTCTGCTAGATTTGAATTGAGGGAAAATTGCCTGATTTTTTAATCTGGTTTTAGATGAAGATGCTGGCATGCTAATATCTTTTCTAGTTCCTTTATACCTTACTTTTATCGTTTAACATGTCAACATTCAGGGAGCAACTTTTTGGAAAACATAGCACTAATGATGCTGCACCTCAGTACATTTTCTCATTTCTTTGAGACCATAGGCTTGTATGTTCTGCCTGTTTTGGTAGCTCCTTGATACTTCCAAAAGAATGTTTGAGTTCATGTCATTTTGTTTCTTTTGACTTTTAGTGTCTAGTTTTACTCCATCAAACAGCTTTTCATAGTTATTCTTGGTGAGAGTTCTTTTATAAAACTTGGTTCACTATAGCCAAAAGTAAGTCTTACTCAAGCTATAAGTATTCCTAAATTCCTATTCATTATTTAAGCAAAAGTCTTGCGTTTTCCACGGAATACTTTTGATATGCCACATTACATTTTTGTTTGAAAGTTTAATATTCTCAGAGTTTATGTACACGAATTTCAGTCCATATTGTATTGCATTTTAATAGTTTTCTTTTTCTTTCTTTCTTTTTTTTTTTTTTTTTTTTTTTTTTTTTTTTTTTTTTTTTTTTTTTTTTGCTCTGGAAATCAAACTAAGAACCTTGCACTTGACAGGCAGATGCTGTGGTGCTGAACTGTATCCTCCACTAATAGTTTTCTAATTAATGGAGTTTATAGCTGTATTATGCCTAGAATGTAAATCCTAAAAATACAGGGGATTAGATATTTTAGTTTCTTTACTCTATTATATTCAGTGCCTCACGTATAGCAGAAACTCATTGGGTATTTAAGTCTCAAATTAAAAAAAAGATGTACAAAAGACATAAATAAGGAGAAAAGCATAAAATTCAACTAGTCCTCAGCTGAGTATTAAATATCAATAAATTTTAAAGGAAGTTAAAGCTTGTGGGGAAATTTTAGCAGAAATTTAAGTACAAATATATCTAAATTTTTGTAAGAGCTATTTTCCAACAATATTCTTAAAGATTCAAGCACATAGCATAGTTGCTGTAGCTTTTAAAATTTTTTAAATGAAAAAAATCAAAGTATTGCATGTTTGTAAAAAGTTTTCTGTTTCCAAAAATGCTACTTGACAGTTCATGTGTGAAAAACTCATTAAAACAGATAATTTGTATTGTTTTATATAACTGCTGGTATAACAGCAAAGGAGATAAATTTTATTAAAATATTAAATACAATAATAAAAAAACTTGTTTTTAAGAGGTTTGTTCAATAGCAGAAATTTTGTGGACACTCTGTTAAATAAAAATTATCATCTCAATTCTCTATTGCATAAGAAACTTTAATTCTGTGGTAAATTCTCATATTCAAAATATAATCTAAATATTTATAATAAGTTATTTTGTCTCCTAAACTAATTTTTGCATTCTTATTATTTTTCTTTTTCTACTTTAGTATCTGACCGTTGATCCTTAAAGCCTGCTATTGCAATGTGCCAACTACTGTAAAATTACTCAACAGGGAAGAAAAAAGCTTATGAACACCTGACCTAACATATTTCCTAGTTATAGAGGCTTTTCTAAAAAAAAATTCAAGTTAGAACTGAATACAGCAATGTTTCAGGAACACAGTTCCTATTAGAAACAAGACAAAAGAAATGATAAATGTTAAAATAATGTCACCATATAGCCAAGGAAAAACCATTTTATTATTAGTGAAATATTAGAAATAAAATCAAGTTAACGTTTATAAAAGGGTGCGATTATTCAACCCATTCACTGGGTTCAATTTCAGATGCATTATTGCTCATACTTAAGCCTTTTAAAAAAATGAACGAGCCGGACCAGCAGAGGCAGCAGCCTGAACAGCCGCAACCTGCGCCCTCCCCGCCCTCCATACCCTTCCACGCTCTCAGGGTGTCTTTCCCGCTTCTTCCTCCTCCCCTTCTACCCCTTTCTTCCTCTCCCTCCTCCTCCGCCCCCTCCGCCCCTTGCCTTCTCTGTTGTTCACCTCCAGCCCTTCCGCTTCTGGCCGGCTCTCCTGTTCCCCTCAGTCGCCACATCTCGCGCCTGCAGTTTTAGACTTTGACACTCACCAGTGAGATAAATCAAACCCACATGTGTAAATACTGTATTGTCTCCCTAGTGTAAGAAACGGAAAAAGTATATATGATCCAAAATCTATGATAAACACTATGTAAGGGCAAAAAGCAGCTCGAAGAGCAAAATAATTGGGAAGGGAAAAGGGGGAAAGAGAAAAGGGAAAAGGAAAAGATATAAATCTGTATATATGTATATGTAAGACACTCACCAGTGATGAAAGACTTGACCACTCAATAAGGCCAGCTCCCCATAGTACTCGACATGGACACCGGTGTGATTGAAGGTGGATTAAATGTCACTCTCACCATCCGGCTACTTAAGTACGCACGGAAAGGAAGTTAGCAGTATCGATGGTAAGAGAGTCAGTTAAGATGCGCAAGGAGAGTGGGGCAGTATCAGCATCTCAAAAAGGAATTGTCCTGAGCAAATTATTACTTTGGCTGGACTCACAAATGCCATCTTCAAAGCCTTTGCTATGATCATTGACAAATTGGAAGAGGACATCAGCAGTCCTACCACCAATAGCACAGCTGCCCCAGACCCACGTCACTCTGAGGCTTGTGGTCCCTGCTAGTCAATGTGACTTTCTCATTGGAAAAGGCGGTTGTAAGATCAAGGAAATATGAAAGAGTGCAGGGGCTCAGGTCTGAGTGGCGGGAGAGATGCTCCCCACCTCAAGTGAGTGGGTCATCACTATTGCTGGCATCCCGCAGACCATCATCGAGTGTGTCAAACAGATCTGCGTGGTCATGTCGGAGACTCTCTCCCAGTCCCCCGGAAGGGTGTGACCATCCCATACTGGCCCAAGTCATCAAGTTCTCCAGTCATCTTTGCAGGTGATCAGGCTTATACCATTCAAGGACAATATGCCATTCCACGGCCAGCTTTGACCAAGCTGCACCAGTTGGCAATGCAACAGTCCCATTTGCCCATGGCACATGGCAACACCGGATTCAGTGCAGGTTTGGATGGGTCTGCTCAGACTACTTCTCAGGAACTCACCATTCCAAACGATTTGATTGGCTGCATAATTGGCCGTCCACATGCCAAAATCAGTGAGATCTGTCAGATGTCTGGGGCGCAGAACAAGACTGTGAACCTAGCGGAGGGATCTACTGATAGGCAGGTTACCATCACTGGATCTGCTGCCTGCATTAGCATGGCTCAATATCTAATCAGTGTCAGGCTTTCCTCAGAGACGAGGGACATGGGGAGCAGCTAGACCAATGCAGGCTCATCCATAACCCTTTCTTCTGTGCACCACCACCCGGTCCATCTGTGTAGTTTCTGAATCAGCGATTCCAGGTTTTAAATAGTTTGTAAATTTTCAGTTTCTACACACTTTATCATCCATTCGTGAGTTTTAAAATTAAAGTGCTTTAATTCCTTAAAAAAAAAGTGAGTGATATTTTTTGCAAGTAGCAATTCAGCTGGTGTCACACAGTTTTGTCATGTGCTGGACCTTCCTGTTTTGTTTCCATAGCTGTAATATGCTCCTGACATCACATACCTTTCAGAATTAAATGCCTAACTACCTATCAGGATTCCTGGCTCACCTAATACATCAGCACTTTTTATTCTCCCATTGTGTTAACATTGTTAAATTGTCTGTTGTGTAATTTTGATTCATTTTAATATGTCTGGTAATTATCAGATTTTGTCTATATATGACCATATTTTCTACAAAGTTTGGAATGAACTATTTTCCTGTTTCAAAATAATAATTAAAATAGTATAGCTTATTATAAATTACAAATGCAAATGAAATATTTCATTAAAAAAGTTTTAACAGCCTTTTTGACCTAAAATAAATTACAGTGATGTAACATGACCAAGTCTGTGTGACTCAGTTTCTAGGCCTCTTCAAGCCTCCAGAAAATGGTGAAAATATGGCTCAGTGTGATTTGAACAGCTCAGAAAACTGCAATCACATAAATAGTCCTGTCTTAAACATAACAGGAAATGTGATACAACTCCAACAAAGAAAATTTTACAAAGTTAAACCTAAAATCTATTCTCATGAGCCATTGTTATTACAATTAACCTGTCTAGAATTTTATGATATCTTCAAAATGTACATAACACTTCTAGTTCAATGGCAATCTCTATATTGTAATTGTAAAATATACAGACTTCTTTTGGAGTTGAAAATATTTGCAGACAATATATCAAATGAAGTATGAGTTTCCAAAATAGAAGGAACTCCTTTAACTCAATTAGGAGTCAAGATACAATAGCAGCTCTGTTAACTCAACATAATTTCATAGGGCCCTCGATGTGGGAAGAGGGTTGGTCTTTCTCTCTCAGGTTTGCCAGGTGATGGCTTTCTCATTGATGGAAAAGACACCCCCACTCCCTATATCTGAATGGTCATATCTTTCTGGACTGGCCACCAGCACAAGCTATTCCCCTCAGTTTCATAATGGAAATGGACAACACTATGAGAGCTGAAGTCAAATGAAAAAACTAAAGCCATACGGTTGCACAGGTAGGAATGAGTTTATAAAACAAACAAACACACAAAAAAATTCTACAGCCAAAGGTAACTCAAGATGTAGCTGCAGATGTCCATGCAGACGCAAATACATCAGTGTAGATACAGATACCAATCAAGAGTTGTTTTTTTCTCTAGCTGCATTAAAGATCTCTCCTTTAGTAATCTCGACATCATTTGGAATCAGGATTCAGTGGAAAAGGGACAGGGGAAAGGTAACAATGAGAAAATTAGTTAAGTTTTAACTTTTTAATTTTGGAGAGAAATTAATCTATCCTCCATATGGAAACACATTCCATATATTCTTCCGGTTAGACATAATCACTTACCTTATTTAATAACTAAGCAGAAATAGTAACCTAAAATATTATTTCTATTTGCAATTTAAAATTGCTTGTCCTGGAAGGTAGTTTAATGAGGTGACCCTTGCTATTTATTGAGTAGTTCAGGCATGAATTCCCCATTAATATTTGATGTTGCCTGACTCTGCACTTGGTGTGATCAGTGAGTTCCACTTTGGCAAAAGAGTAGCAGGTACCATTCCAACAACTAACTTCTGTAAAACACCAAAAATTACCATATCAACTCTTATATTTCAATACTATCCAAGACAAATGAAGACATCAATTGTTCTTGAATAAAATACAACGTAGGACCTTGTAAATAGTTCACTGACCCTTAAAAGACACAATTTAAAAACATTTAAAACACAAAGAAATGAAGGTAAGATATTCTTGAAATATTCACAGAATATTGATATGAGCACTTCAAACTGGGTGTCTGATAAATCTCAAGTGATTTTTAACTTGAATCTAGAATTTTCCAATTTCTTTTAATATCACAGTATGTTTCTTTTCTCTAATTAGAACTATAAAATTAATACATTTTAGATTTCAAAAAATTGCCACGTCATTTTAAAAACACAATCTCTATTACTTCTACTATCCATGGTAAAATTATAACATGATATATTAGAGAAACAAAAATGTTCATGTTGTCGTAACAGCAAGATTTCCTTCCTTCAATGCTGAGTAACATTCCATTGTACTTGAATAGCACTCCACATTGTTTATTCCTTTGTCAATAGATATGCAGATGACTTCTACAGTTTGGCTATTGCAAGTAGTACTAAAATCTCTTCAAGATCTTGACTTCAATTCTTTTGCATAGACACTCAAAACTAGGATTATTGGATTGTATGGTAGTTCTGGTCTTACTTTGTGAGGAGTCTTCACACTATTTTCCATAGCAAAAACACTGTTTTACAATCTAACAGTGTACAACTTTACAATTTTGCCACATTTGCATGCATATTTGCTCATATATATATATATACACATATTTATTATATATAACTATTATATATAATTATATTTTATGCATTATATATGTATCAGGCATCCAAGAAGTGATATTTCATTGTGATTTTTATCTTTATTTGCCAGGTAATTAATAAGCACCATCTCACATTCCTTTTATTTGCATATCATCTTTGGAGAAATATTTATTCAAGTCTTTAGCCAATTTTTAAATTTAATTATTTGGCTTTTGGCTAACTGACTTTTAGGCATTCCTTACATTTTAGAAATAGATGCTTCATTTGCTGTATGGTCTGCATATGTTTTTGGTTCCACATTCCGTCATTTTACTCTGAATTTATTTCCTTTTCTGCACAGAAGTAAAAGGAAAGAAAGGACAGAAAATAAGGCCTCTAAATGTGTAACTGATTTACCCAGTAATGCAGAAATAGAAAAGAATGAGAATAGAATCAGAATTTTAATTTAATAATTATTAATCATCCACATCTTTGTGGAAACACCATACAAAATCTTAACTATTCAAAATATTTTGAAATATAGGCAGAACATGCCAGTATGAAATACCAGCAATGAAACCAAGAAGGAAATAACAATAAGTGACAATTCCTGTGGGCAGTATCTACTTTTATTTTACAAAGTACAGTTTCTAGTCTAACAGGAAATCACTATATGTATTGAAACTGCATGCTAAATAGCAAGATCTATTTGCTAGTTGGTCAAAACCTTCAGGTGTCTCAATTAACTGGTGATTCACAAATCTTTGATACAATCTTTTATCAGAGTGAGTTACATTAATAATGTATTATGGAGATTCTGTTCCTAAATGCTATAGTTTAAAAATTTGTGCCCCCTTTTAATCCCCAATGCAACAGTGTTAAAAGCTGTGGCATTTAAGAGATAATTAGACTATGAGGACTGTCCCTTTATTAATGCTGACAGTCCCTTCATATGAGGTATTAGGAAACCTTGTTTGACCCTTTCACCATGTGAGGACAGAGGAAGAAAACCCTATCTATGAACAAATTTTACCACAATCTGATCATGCTACCACATTAGTCTTCAACTCGTTTAAAGACTAATAGCTGTGTCTTGGTATAGCAGCCTGAATGGCCTAAGGCACTAAGATAAGATTCCTCCCATTTCTTGATGATAGAGCAGAAAAAGAAATCTATATTCATATAATTCTAGGGACAATATTGTGTGCTTCATCTGATACTGGAGAAACAAGAAAAGTCTATTCTCTTTCTTTACTCAAAATAATAGTATAAGAGAATAAAGACAGAATGTTACAAGACAAGGTTAATCAAAATGAGTAATCATTATATATTATAATTCTTATTTTATTTATGGAATAAATATGCACATTTATATTTCAAGTGGTGAAAGATATAAATTTGTTGTTTCGATTATAAAGATGAATTCCATTCTTTACTGTGATTTCAAAACATCAGGAAATTCTTGCTTGAATCAGTCCCTATAGCAATTTGGAATGATAACAATCCTTTTGAAAACAACCTGTTATTCTTCTGGAAGATAAAATGATTATGTAATTTCTTCATGTAGAACCAGTTCTTTTCTGGTTTTGAAAACTTGAATGTTCTAATTACCCACTCATCTTGGTTCAGAGACTATTATGATTCTTTAAATTGAATTCTCTTGCAGAATACAGAGGTTGGGAAATTATTTTCTGACTGAAAAATGGGAAAAGTCAATTTACTGACTTTCTTTCTTTGATGTCAAAATATTTATATTAACGCTGTACTATTCCACATAAAGTACTTAATACTAACAGTGTTTAATGATTATGTGGAATTTCAGTCATTATAATGTGTTTAGAAATTGCAGGTGTTTTGTACGACATCAGTTTTAGATAACTTGGTATTCAGGCCACACTTTATGCATCTCAGAGAAATAAACCAAATGAGGAAAACCTGTCAGAGTGGTTTACCATGGTCTACCTTCAAAGTAGATATGAGCTACTGCTGTCAAATCAAACACACATAGTCTAACAAGGCCTTTAAAACTGCTGCAGTTAGCAGTACTGACTGATTTTTAAAGGGTTGCAATCTTTTACCTTCAGTATGGACATAAAATAGATAAGCTTTCCCAGGGTAGATTCTAGAGGTCAGAGGACACCTAAACTATACTATCATATTCTGATGTCTTGCACAAATTATTGAGTTGAATCCCAGTAAATGTAAGTTTAATGAATGAACGAATGTTATTAACATCATTTTCACATGGACTGACCAAATAAAATCAGTTCTAAATGTTTTAATCAAATGTGACAATTTATCCTGTCTATACAGATGTCATCTAGAAGGAAGCATCTTTTAGGTTTGACATCATTGACTCCTCTGTAACAGTAGATACGTTGAAATGATACTTGTATGCTGAAAGAACTGAAGGGATTGCAGGAAAAATATCTTTCGTAATTTAACACCAGTAACATTTAACAATGTGCACCAATAGCTAACCAGTGGGAAGATGAGCCCTGATGGGTTTTTGCCTACAATTTCAACTAAGTGATCATAACAATAGTGACCACTCAAGAGTAGAGAAGCAGAAGAAAAACATACAGAAAGGAACCATCTACAAGTAGATGAAATAGAAGAAAAAGAGGGAAGGACTGGAGAGAAAATAAGTAAAAGAATGCATAAACTTAGTAAGACATGTATTTTAGATGTTTCTTAACAGCAAAGCTGAATTTGTGGTGTATTTCATGAAAGTTAAATACTTTTCAGATATGACAAATCAGAGAACTAGTATTCAGAGAAGGTTTAAGAAGAGGGAGAATATACAAGTGGGCAGATTTATGTCTTATTCTCTCACTTTCTATTTCAAATGGGGTCTTTTTACCTAGTTTAATGCTACTTTTACATGATGTTTCATGTGAAAATGTCCTACAACTTCTAGTATATACGTTACTGTTAATATTTTTGCATAATCCCCCGCTTTATACTACATTTGACATGTCCTGTGTTTCAGTATGCAATTCATCATCTGGTAGTCCTAGAAAGCAGATATTTTTAGGTGGGGATCTTTTATGGCTCTTATCTGTCTGTGAAATCATCTCTTATAATGCTCCTTTTTCACTTAGACTCTTCCTAAGATAGAAAATTAGTTTTTCTCCTGAGAAGCATGCCCTGTACTTCCTCACTTCTACATCCTTGCTTAGTCTCTCCCCTCCATAAAATAGTCTTACTGAGAATTTTAATCTATATTTATAGTTCACATTCAAAATTCTGCTCAAATTTAAACTTAGTTCAATGCCCTTATTTTAATTTCCACCTGGGTGGGAACATTTCCTTGTATGTATTGTATATTTGAAACACGTAACATGTGTTACATGTTTGCTCTTAGTTTTTGTTAGAAAATTATCAGATAAATAACTAAACAACTGTTTAGAAAATTAGAAGGACAATATTTTAATGGGTAGGAAATGCTCTTGTATCAAAATTCTATTACTGAAATCCAAACTTTGCCACTTAGTGGCTTTATGAACATAAAATACTTACTAAAGTATTCCTTACCTGTTTGTTTATACACAAAATGACAAAAAGAAATTGCTCCTTTTTCAGAGGTTTTCATGAAGTTTAAACTTAAAAAAACAAGCAAATGACTTGCAATACTACTTTGTATATACTAAGCACTCCATGAAAATAGTTATTACAATATTAGTATTATTTGATTGTTGTGTGAATATCCATTATTGCCCTTCAAAGATTGTAAGACCCTTATGTAGGATGCATGTATATTTTTCTTATTCTTTATATATTATAAAATATAACCTAATTATTTGTATATAATCAGTGGATATTATTATTTAATTAAATCAAAATTAAACCAATCTCTGCTTTAGTTTTGTATAATAAATTTTTGTATCTTTTATACTGAGTTTTCTGATACAGTTCCAGTTTTGGTGACCACTTCTGGCTTATAATATTCTTTGCATGCTTTAATTGAAAATGTTGTTTTCTTCTCTTCCAAAAAGGTGGGAAAGGTAGAAACCCTTAATGATTCCATCCATAATCATAAGTGACTGCATTTGAGTTTGATGGGGAGGAGACTAATTCACTTCACTCTGGCCCAGCAGAGCTCTGTGAAGGCAATGCACATATCTTATAAATGAAATCTCTTAGAAGGTAGCTTCATTGTCCTCAACTGCTGAAAAAAATACTAGTTAATATTCATTGGAATCTTATTATGTTCATGTATTTATGATAAGTTTCTCAGGTATACTTTGGACTTACTAAGAATGCTAAAAAGAGTCTAGAATGATTAATCCCTTTTCTCAGGTAAGTCAGTAAAGTTGCAATGCTCACATGATATGCCTGAAGTTATACAACCAATGTAATTGCTGCCTCTGAAAACTATTTTATTTGACTGCAGGAAAGGTAACTCTTTTACGCTATTTCTTTTATTTATTTCTTTTTATTTTGTACCAGTGAACAAACTCACGACCTCATGCTTGCCAGGCAGGCATCTATGCTGTTTCTTTATATACATGTGTCAGGAGTCCTCTGACAAGTATTTTTTTTTTTTTTTTTTTTTTTTGTGGCACCGAGGATCAAACTCACAGCCTTGTGCCTGCCAGGCAGGCACTTAAGCCACTGAGCCAAACTCCCAGTCTTAGTTTTTTGAGACAGAGTCGCACTATGTAGTTCAGGCCAGCCTTGTGCTCACGTTGTAGCCCAAGGCGGCCTTGAACTCACAACACTCCTCCTACCTCACCCTCTTGAGTGCTGAGATTAAAGGAGTGTGCCACCATGCCTGTCTTCTTACAAGTATTAGTATCCATATTTTATAATAATATTTACAGCTCAGGTCTTATACAAGAAAAAACTTCAGCTGTAAGAGCACTAATAAAACTAATTTCTATCAGCAATGAGTAGAAAAGTACATAAAGTATTACAGTAGGATAATGATAAACTACAAATTAAGAGTTGTGATCTCAAAATGTCAGCCTTTTCCCATGAGTCAGTGATATCCATGGACTGCGGGTAAGAGAGCAAGAAGTCTCCAAGAAGCAAGCCCTCCCTGCAGATCAATGCCATTCATGGACCACTAAGGGGAAAGCCAGATGTCAGCCCCTTCTGGTGCAGGCTGGGAAACAGAAGAGCCAACAGTCCCTACACCCCCCACCCCCACCCCAGCATAACTGACTGACTGACCCAAAGAAACACCAGCTGCAATGATAGCTATTGAGGTAAAACACAATTTAATGCTTGCAGTGTTTAGTGTCTCATTGACTTTGTAGGTCTAAGGCCAGTAGTGTATTCAGAGGATAGTAATACACAATGTAGCATCTATGGGGGATCTCCTTCTGAAGGTGGTAGCTAATGTTAATGCCCTATTATCTTGTTTTAAAGTCCTATATCATTCTCATTGTTTTGCTGTGTTGGGCTTTATTCTTTTTTTGTTTTGTTTGATTTTATTATATCTGATGGCACAGGCAGCTATTTCAAAGATATATGATAGTAGCCATTTTGTATTTACTATTATCTTGTTTTCAAGTTCTGTATTGCATTCATTGTTTTGTTTATATTGGTTCTATTCTGTTCTGTTTTGTTTGATTTTTACAATGTCTGAGGGTATCTGAAACTATTTTGAAGACAACAAGCGGCATTATGGTAACCATTACTGATTTCCTACTGTTTTGAACTCCTGTATCACTTACACTGGTTTGTTTTGATTGACTTTATTCTGTTTTGTTTTGCTTGGTTTAATTCTCTTTAAAATAAAAAAAAAATAAGAGTTGTGATCTCTATGACTTCATTTGTTCTTTTCCCTCTCATTCACTAAAATTTTTTGGTTTCAGAAATCAGTTATTTTGAGCTTAAAAAATATAAGCTCTGAGGAACTGAAAAGTTTATGCAATACATAAAGCATGTGCAAAACCATATTTAATACTAGATTACTGAAGTTGAAGATAGGAAAAATTCTCTTGACTGGGCAGAAAAGTAGAAAATCACAGATACAAAGTAGAAAGCATTTAATTGGCTCAGTCTCTACTAAGAGGTCTTATGCCTTAGCTATATTCTGTACAGGCAGATTCTTATTATGGCAGTTGGCAGAAAATTCAGATGCTTTGGAAAGACAGAATAGAGAGTACATTAAAACCTAGCCTCAAATTAGTCCTTTGGACTTTGAAAATCCTTCATAATATCTGCACAGTGAAGGTGAAACAAAATCAGGTGTACAGATTTCATAGTATGCATGCATGCAGTATATAAAACAAGCACCCTTCTAAAGTCCTCATATGCTTCATAGCATAAGAGTGTGCAACAGAATATGCTGACTTATGTCTCTAGAAACAAAATTTGTTGAAGAGAACTGTGAGGCAAGAGGAGGACTTCCTTTCACAGCAGTGTTGCTTAGCACACATTTCATGAGTGAGATTCAAAGTCCATAAGATAGATGAAGCAACAACACATGTAGGTCAAAAGAACATAAAGATCAACTGTGCACAATTCCCTGAAATTGATACTGCATACAGATGTGAATCAAAAGTATGGTGATTAATATTTTTTAAAGATACTGTCTTAGTTACTTTTTACTCATTGCCAAGACAGAATACCTGACGTCCAAAATTAGGGAAGAAAAGGTTTATTTCTTACAGTTTCTCAGGAGATTCAGTCCATACTTAGTTGGCTTCAAGTCAGCATGACGTGTTTGGGCTGCGGTTCATGGCAGCCTCAAGCAGCAAGGCGTGCTGGTGAGAGAGAGAGAGAGTGGAAACGAGCAAGAGGAAGACCTGCCTCCCTTACACTGTATCTCAGCTCCACCCCTGGGTGGGTGCAGCACTCATATCATCAAACCCAGCACTAGACAACAAACCTATCACAAGCAAGCACCAGACTCAGCCCCATAAAAAGTATATGAGGACTTGGGGGTACATAGTATATCACCCAAAACAGATATATTAGCATTAATGCCTCTCAAAATACTCTTTACTTCTTGGAACACACTTTTTCCACTATTCCTGCCACTCTGAAGCAGGTCTGGAATTGTCTTCCTTCAATGTCTTTACAAGGTGTGATCCAAAGTATAAAGTTAGGGCAGTTGTTAAGGCAGGTTCATAAAATCATTACAGTGTGTCCTTACCTACTTCACTGGATCTGGTATATGTAACTTCTGGCTATTCTCTGAGGTCAAAATAACCAGGAAAATAGACATTTTACTTCAGTCAGAACATGAAGGCAACCACAGCAACACAACTAAAGAGGCTCTCCAAGCAGCATTCTAGAGCTGCTTCAGAAAGTGGCAAGGAAGGTGAAATAAGTATGTACAAAGTGAGGAAGATTAATCACTACGTATCTTCTATTACAATACTTTAACAAATTAAACATTCACCAGATATTTTGATCATTCTTAGTACAATCTTCTAAAAGACTTTGACATAAATAAGAATAAGGGATGGGAGAAAAGGTCAAATTGAAAGGGATCTACTTCTCCCTTTCTGAGGTAAGGAAACTCATAACATAAACATAATTTCAGTTGCAGAAAACAACTATATTCCGTGTGCAATTACATTTATAATCTGATCCACAGCAAATTGTAACACCTTCACATTTTAATTTCACTCATTCAATTTAAAGCCTTATTTGAATATAATTTGCTCAATTTAAATGCAGGCTACACTTATTAAAAACTGTAAAATGTACACATAACCGAACACTCTGTCTGTTATTTTGTATAGCACTCTAAGAAATGTCACATCACCATGGATATTTGTATTGTGATAACCTACAACTTTTTCTTAAATGTCTCTTGACATGAACCTCTGGCCAAAAAATATGACTTGAATAATTTAACCCTTTATTTTTCAGAAAATCATCAAAGCATTATTCATCATTAGTTTTGAAAAATTTGTTTTAAAATTATGTTTCCCCATTTTGCTTTTTCATTTCTCTCTCATTAGTCTTACTGCTGTTGCAAAGCTGACTTTCCATACTGTGCACAATATTTCTGATGTCAGGGCTGAGGATTTAGTTCAGTAGTATAAGCGCCTGCCTCGTGGGTGTGAGGTTGTGAGTTCAATCCCCAGTACTGAAAGCAACAACAACAACAACAACAACAACAACAACAAAATATTTCTGAGGTCTCCACTACTCACTGCTATTTTAAGATATGCTTTCTGGCATTTTAGCTTATAATTCTTATTCTTTTTTTTTATTTTGAAATTCATTACTATGTAAAAACTATTTCAAAATTTCATCTCTTAAATCATTTGCATTTATTTGCACCATTTCTTCTAATTAGAGAATCCATGGAAGATCTTAATTTTCTATGTTGTACATGCACGTGGCATCAGTAGAGGAAGCAGAAAAGATGCTGAAAGATGCGATTCTAAAACAGCCTCACTCAAGCATTGAGCAAGTTTATGTCAACTGTTGGACAGGAGCTCTACTTGGACTCTGCAGGCAGGAGACTTGGTTTCCTGCCACCCAAACCTAAACTCTCTATGGGACTACAGGGCCCAGGCATAGTAGTCTCAGAATAGTAGTGTGTCTTTCTTGGAGAATGACTTCCCCAAAAGCACAAAAGAGAGATCTGCCAGGTTTTTTATCAACACCCTACTTTCTGAACTTGAAAGTATTACTTCTAACACAATTTATGGATTATAAATCCAGGAAAAAGTTAGCACATAACTATGGATAGCAGAAGATATGACTCATTGGGTGACATCAGTGAAAAGGTTCATTGTGCTCTTTTACCATGTCAGTCTCCACTGGTGGGTGTTCAAAATATTTGTTACTTTGATTTTTTAATAGTGAAGATAAAAATAATGAAAAATAAGCATTGTTAAAATGATTCAATGGTAATTGTAAAATTAGGGAAACAGGCTAAGACAAAGGATTCTAAAATAAAAGGGTAGGGTGGGCAATTTACTTTGGTTATGAAGAAATGCTAAATATGAAGAAAAGCAATGTGGCTAAAGTACCCAGAGTGAGGTCATTGTATGAGATGAGGCTAGAAAGACACATGTATTGTGTAAGGCCTACAGGGCTGTATCAAAAGAGTATTTCTTTTATTATAAGAACAGTCAAAGTTTATTCAGCATTCCATGCCAGGAAAATGATATGATGACTTGCATTAATTAAAAAAAATCATTTTAGTTGATGCTCAGAGCCCAGCAGGAGTGGAAATGGAGCTAGTGGTTACAAGTAGAACAGTTCAAAGTTACGTAGTGCAGCTAATAACAAGTGATGCTAGGTGAACTATATGAATGTGAACGATCAAGTTAGGAAATGCATAGATCCATAACATGGGTTGGTATAATAAACAAGAGGTGTGGGAATATAATGTTGAGGATAACCAGACAAACACACAGTGCTATTTCCTGTAATAGGAAACTGAAAGATGGTTTGAGGTCTCAGTCACAATTTAAATATAAAGAATCTCTCAAAGACGTGTATGGAGGGCTTGATCCTCAGTGTAGCAATGTTCAAAGGTAGGGCCCAGAGAGGTGACTAAATCATTAGGTTTTAACTTCAACAGCATATTAAGTCATGGAGTTTTCCACTGATACCAGGATACGGGTTCCTGTTCATGGGAGTGTGTCTTGGCAGATGGACACTGTATCTACTGCCTCACCTCTCTATCTTGGGTTCATTTCCCTCTGTTTCTGCTTCCCTGCTGAAACCTATGAAACCATGAGCCAATGTCATCATTTCCTACTTTAAACTGCTATAGCAAGTATCTTGTCACACCAAGGAAAACTGACTAAACTAGTTTCTTTGTGACTTTTAATAATAACATAGTATTAGTTGATGACATGGGTCTAAGGCTGAAGGAAAATATGAACTGTTATGAAAGGATAATTGAAATTATATCATGAATCAGTTTCTTGAAGCAAATTCATGAGCAAATTGAGAAGTTTCTCCATCTAAAAAGTTGGTACAATATTATCACTTATTTCTTAATGTTTAGCGATTAGCATAATTCCTAGCGTATATGCAACACTCCAAAAAGTTCATTCTTATTATTGCTCCTATTATTATTGTTACTGCTACTGTTTCTTGTTGTTAAGGTCTTAGAACTATATATATGCTAATAAAAAATCAGAGGAGGTCAACCAGAAAGTCAAATGGTGGAGATTGTTTGCTGAGATGAGGGAGAAGTATTCTAAAGAAGTCAGCCGCAAAAGAACACAACAGAAAGATCCAATGCCTCCTTTTAAATAATATGCTCACTCAAGCACAGAGAATGCATAAAGTATGAATCAGGCAAAAGAATAATATGCTTGAGAGAGCCTGTCAAAGTAGGCTTTTGTGGCAAAGCTCTGTTTAGTTAGGATACACAATGAGAACTCTGGCTGATACAGAATCTCAATGTCCAAATTCAAGCGTTCAGCCCAGATCTAGTCCTCTATAGTGTTTCAGCATCATCCATGAGTTGTGGATAGACAATTTCCCAAACATGCCCTGCTTCAGCTTTGGAGAGCTGACTGATATTTTCTTACCATCTGCTCTGGTCAGGAATAATTTGATTTTACTCTTCTGGTCTTCCTAAGTGAAACTAACACTGAAGTGACACTGAAAATGATAGTGTGAAGTAACAGTGATAGCAGAGGAGGCAGAATGTTTTAAGCACTCTGTGGTTGACATTCATTTGTAAATTTACTAAATATGCATTTGTCTAACAATTATCAAGTGTCTATCATATGTCAGATACATTTCCAGACTCTAGCAATCCTGAATATTGACTCTTGAGAACTTAAATTCTAATGATAAAGGACAGGGATAATTTGAATTTTAAGGGATCATAAAATAAATAAATGAGTGAAAAATAATCTATTAATGATTAGTACCATAATAATAAAATTAATTGATAAAATGGAAAATGACTATGAAACCAGAAGGGAATCAACTTTGTATTGCATGATATAAAGGAGACACACTTTACAATCTGAGGCATCAGGTTAGAATAAACAGTATATTCAAGAGTACCAAGTATTAAATATGTAGGTACTAGAGAAGAGAAGAAAGGTCAATGTTGCTGATTCTTAGTGTCCAAGCAGAGTGGCAGAGGACGAGTAAGGAGAGGTAGGTGATAGTGAGTGTCATAGTTCAGTCTTATGACCATGCTAAGGAGTTTGAATCTTTTTTACGTATGCAATGCAAAGTTATGGAAGAGTTTTTAGCAGGAGAAATATATGACCTGATTTATGTTTTGTAATGATCATTACAACTAGTTTAGTTTGAGGAGACAAGAAGGACTTCAGAGAAACAATTTAGAATGTTCTTTCAAGATAAAATAATGGAGGTTTAAACAATAATGGTAAAACCAAAGAAGAAACTGTTAGACTTTGGATGCAAAACAAATCTTGGTAATTACAAGCAATGCCTCTGGATTTATGGGCAGTTTTGAAGTGAGAGAGAATCACTTTTACATGAAGTGTGTGATAGAAATTGACTGCCAAAGCAAGATTTTGATAGTATATTCGCCATGAGTTTTGCAAGCTGCTTATAGAGTTATAAATGTTTTAGTAGATGGTTGTTTAAAGTGGAGGAGTTTAGAATAGATAGGATTTTGGAGCATTTCTCCCATGCTATTAAAACACCTGGTAGTCTAATTGTAACACTGTCCTCTCTAAAAGGCATCTTAAGTCTCTTTAGATGTGGAAAAGGCAAGGATGTAAAGGAGGTTTACATGTCACTCCTTTTATTTTATTTTTTTTACTTTTTTTAAATTTTAAACAAAAGGAGAGTAAGAAACCAAAGCAAAACAATTTCACTATCAGCCAATAAAAGAGTAACAATCATCAGCACATTGCATATTATTATATTCACAGAAATTATTTAGGATAAAAAATATAGACAAAAATATAGTCACTCCTTTTATAAATGGCAATAATTATGAGTCAAGAAATATAAATCTTCAATTTTCTTTTTGAAATATTTGAATCAGTAAAAGGGTTAATTTTGGTGATCTAAGAGACAATTTTTACTTTGTTCCTCCTGGTTTTGCTTTATGGAAAATATTTAATGAAAAGAAATTGAGACTGAAAATTAATAGATATAATTTCATTATGATAGGGATACAGTATAGGAGAAATTTTCATTAACTAGCTATGTGATCAACTGCATACACTAAATCTCATTTCCCAATTTACAGTTATGATTTTTCATCCTCCTCCATGATTCAAAGATAATCATGCATATCATGTAGAAGCCATTCCAGGGAAAAGTATATTTGAAATACAATCCCTAATATTCTGATCTTTAAATGTGAAATTGAACCATTAAGAGATTTAGAGACATGCCCTAAGTATTCATAAATATCATAAATTGATATATATACTGAGTTCGTTGCTAAAAATCATTCATTCATGCTAGCAGCCAAACTACTTTTTCAAAGCTCATGTTTTAATAACCAAATCTTAATATTCTTTCCCTATAGTTTAATGAGTGGTGGTGCAGTTATTTTTCATATTTAAGAGTGAATATAATGATCCCTAAAGATTGGTACATTTTGGAAATGTAGTTAATATAAAGCTAGTCCATCATGTGTATGGTTTTCAAAAAGGTGCACTGTCTCAAATCCTTTAAATATGTATAAAACTGACAGTTGGGCTGGGGATATAGCTCAATGGTAGATATCTTGCTTAGCACACAAAGTCCCTGGTTTCAATTCTCAGTACTGAAAAAAAGGACTGCAAATAATTCTTTCATAAGTTTTATTTTATTTTTACTTGACAAAAAACAATTCAAATATTTATGGTATATATGTGACGCTTCACCTCATATTTATGTTGTACAATGACCAAATCAAGATAATTTACATACATTATTCTTTATTACTAGATCACAAATGTTTGCTTACCATATGAAAAGCTTGAAGGAAAAATACAGTACTACAGAGCAATAAAATCAAGAATATTTAAGAATTCCTCATATGCTATGACTGATCTTTCTTACTACCCTTCATTAGCGCACAACTCATTAGAATGACATACAATTGTAGTGTATATACTGAAGTTCAAACTTCTAGGACAGTTATGTGACATATTTGTTCTTATATTATTATGCAGAACATATTAATGGCCAGTTTTAATATATTCTGCACCCTGAGTTTGTTTTTATGCTTCTCCATAGTGATGTATTTAGTTATACTACGCAGGGTGTTTACATGAGTGTTATTGATGATTTAAGCAACTGGGCTTGTAGGTTCTTTTATTAACTTCTGCTGAAGAAGAGGCAATAATACTGGACAAGACTGTCATCTGTCATACAGAACTTCAGAATGTTCCCGTTAAGAGAAAACCACTCAGCAGTTTTTCCCAGGTGTTACCTATCAGCTACAAACACCTCTTTATTTTCAATTTTACTCCATGCCAACATAAATTAATAGTAGTTTTACAAGTTAATTCTTTTTACCATCCAATGCATTCTCTAACAGCTTTTAATGAATTCATGCAGAGAACTGACACAGCTCTCTTATCTATAGTAGCACTGTTGTTTAACTTATTTGTTTTGTAAGCTAGCAAGACTTAAATGATCTAACAAAAACCTAAGTAAAGTAATATATGATATCTGGCACCGTGCCTCAATGCTATGTAGACTATAAGGTTCTAAGGATGATAAGTTACATTTGCTGAAGAGAAAGGCTTAGAGGATGAAATTCTGGTAGAAATTCTGGCACATGACTAGAATACTCCAAATCTCAGTATTCATCTTAAAGCCTAGAATAACAGAGGTAGCTATCTCAGAGAGTTTATTGTAGTTGATATCCTTAATTCTTCGGGCAAAATATCAAGCACACACTAAATTATAAATACTATTATAATGCTATTATTGTGATTATTTATAAGCAACAGAATAGAAAGAACATTTTAATTGTTTTTTAAAAGTTGATTAATTATTTGATGCATGCTGAATCAAAAGGTAGAGTTCTACCCATGAAAGGTAGAGTTCTAGCCTATGAAACATAGGCTACCTCAATAGTCTAAAAATAAAAATTAGCAGCAGTTGTTTATCATTGAGATTATTATCATTGTGGCACAATTCCATCAGGTTCATACTTTCTGTTCTGAAACAACTGAGTTTAGCGGCCTGAGTGGCTAGGTAAGTAGTCCTTGAAGTCACAGTGCTAGCGAACTCACACAGAGCTGGAAAGATGACCAAGAAGTTCTAGCTGTTCCTTTCACAAATTCTTTGATGATTCCTTTCTACAAGCAGTACCCACTTCTAGGTAATATGATACTGGACTTAAGAATGGTATGTTACTTCCTCAGAGTTCCTGAGCATGATGCTACTGTTTCCAGTACTATTTTGGGGAAATTTTGTGGAATAGTAGTTTACAAAATAATAGTCAGTTTGTCCCATTCTATCTTACTGCTTTTTGCATATCTTCCTCTCAACATCCCAGTAATTTACTTTCTTTCTATGAACAGAATAGAAATGTTTCTGTGTATGTGGGTAGTACTGTGTTTCTTAGGTCGTTGTTTAAGAAGTTAAGGTATGTGGACAGTAACAAAGTGTAGATTGTTGCCCAGGTCATAAGTATCGATAAAGTAAAACACACTCTTACACGAGAAAAGATGGTACATTCTTTGTGGACACATTTGGAGGCAGTAGACAAATGCAGTGTGTCCTGTTTCTTAGAGGTAAAAAGATCTTGATTTATGTACATTGGGTACATGGTTTATATCTAGATGTCCTCTCAAAGGCTCATGTACTCATAGGTGTGGCTTTTGGGAAGTAACTGGATCATGAGCATATGATATTATCACTGATTATTCCACTGATTGGTTTATTTCTGGGTGTGATGTTGGGAAGTGAGGCCTGGTGAAAGAGTTGGGTCACTGTGGGCATGGTCCAGGTGGGTATGTATCCCTCTTCTTGCTTTGATTGCTGCTTTGGTTCCTGCCTTCCATGCCATGGACTGATTCTCCTCTACCATGCCCCACTGCCATGCCATACTCCTGTAGATCCAGCCAATTGTAGACTGACACCTCTCCAAATTATGAGTCAAAGTAATCTTTTCCACACTTAACTTGTGAGTGTTGGCTATTTTGTCCTCCAAGCAAGAAAGTAACTACAAGAGTTGGCATCTGCACAACCATAACATCACATCACAGTTATGAAACCCCATTCATAAAGCACCACTCTCCTCAAATTGCTTCGTAAGTGTAAGTGTATATGTCTTTTATAGCCTAGGGTTTCATACACAATGGAAAGACACCTTAATATGACTCTCAGAAAAAGAAAGAGTGCTTTTAATCATCTAATTTATAGAACTTTAAAATGACAGCTCTGACACAGACAGTCTAGGATTCACTATAAGATTTCCTAAAATA
>RJWM01002471.1:50401-128460 GCA_004363535.1 Dasyprocta punctata | reverse complement strand
CTAACATGCTGTGGCATAAAAACTTTGTTACTAGATTCTGTGAGTCAGGAATTTGGACAGGATTCATTGCAGATGATTTATCTGTCTTCCATGTTGCCTAGGACATCAGTTGGAAGACCCAAAGGCTAAGTGTAACTTGACAGCTAAATGTCAAAGTCCGCTGAAGGCTTATTCACTTACATGTCTGATGGTTGACCCACTGTCAGCTTGGACCTTAGCTAGAGCCAGACAATGACTTCTGGCTCTCATGGCTCAGAGTAAGACCAAACTTCACAGGTTAAAGTCATCCACAAGACTTTCCCACTTCAGTCACCACCCACAAGTTTGAGGGTCCCCACGCCATCCTCAGTTCTCACCAGCTACCTACAAATTCAGGGATTTTTACTACCCCTTCAAGTTGGAAAATTTCCTAGTATGCTTCAAAATTCAGGAAAGTGCTATATTTGTGATTGCAGTTAAAGGATACAAATCAGAAGTGATCAAAGAGAAAAATATAGAGAATAAGTTCTCAGTGTTCCAAGTGTGAAGCTTCCATTGCCCCTCCCACCACGGAGTTAATATGCACCACTCTTCCAGCACATCCATGTGTCCACAATTTCTTTGCTAAGGTTACATCATATAGGCCTTATTAATGGAATCGTTTGCCATGTGGCTCAATTTCCAGCATTCTTTCCCTTCACACATGACACCCAACTAAAAACCTCAACCTGTTAACCAGGGTTGGATTTTTTTAGTGCCATCAACCTCCATCTTGGGTTGTCACATTTGTTTAAAATATCTAGGGGCCCACCTTTAGTCATATAATTAGCATATACCATCAGGGGCCAGGAAGGATAATAAAGATACCCTGATCACTGAACCACTCAGGACATTCCAACAGTTTCTTCCAAGAACTGGGAACAAAGTCCAGCCAGATGTTCTTTACTTTTCTTTTTTGTTTCCAGTACTGAGGATGGAACCCAGGGCCTTGACAGTTCCAGACTTTCTTTTCTTTTTTTTTGGCAGGGTTTTACTAAATCACTAAGTTGCTGCATTGAAACTTGTGATCCTCCTGCCTCAGCTACCCAGATTGCTGAGGTCACAGGTGTGTGTCACCACATCCAGCTACTTCAATGGTACTCTATTTGTTGAGTCAGTTCCCAAGGCATACCAAAGATCAATGATTAAAGATCAAAATGCTACTTCTTGATAGGAGAATGTCAAAGTTTGGAAAAGGAGAGGTAAAACCAGAAATTTGAGGGTTTTTTTTTTGAAAAATAAAATCTAACATAGTGATCAAATCTAGTCCTCCTGTAGGTTTCAAAATCTTTGACAGTGAGGTTGCAGACCATTTCTCCTTTCCAATTTGCCCATTTTTCTCTCCAGTCTGGTTGAAGAAAGTGATCCCTATCCCAAGGATTCTGGGGATAAGCTTCCCCACTTCGGAAAATCCTTTGCTAATGCAAATTAGACCCCCTCCTTTAAGAATTACCTCTCTTGTGATGTCTATGAACAGGTAGCTGGAAACCCTAATGTAAACAGGCCTGTCAAAATAGAATTTGTCACTCTATGGCTCAGTGTAAGCCCCCGGGAGCTCCAAAGACTCATCATCCTAATCTCCAACAAGGCATGGGCAATGAGGCCTCTTTTCTCTTCCAAACAATTCCCGGGAGTTACTCTAACTGACCCACTTAGGTCCTATGCCCAGGTCTACAAGGACCTAAGAGGAAGGGATTACACCGAGAGATAGGAAGGGGTGATTCTCCCTAAAGGGATGTGGATTGCTATTACTAGAGTACTGGAAAAATAGACATTCTATTTGAGAATCAGGGTTGTTGCACTGCAGTATACTGCACTCTTGAAAGTGGAAGGAGCCATAAAGAGCCATTGATCCAAGCCAGATGTGGTGGCACAGGCTTGTAATACCAGCACTTGGAGGATTGCTTGGAGTTTGAGGACAGCCTGGGCTTCATAGTGAGATTCTGTCTAAAAAAACATGAGCAACTGATCGAATACCTTTATATTATCTATGAAAACAGTTGGGGCACAGTAGCACACACCTGTAATCTCATCTGCTCAGAAGACTAAGGCAGGAAGACCACAAGTTGAAAGCCAGCCTGGGCAACTTAGTGAGATCCTGTCTCAAATAAAAAATAAAAAAGACTGAGGAGATAGTTCAGTGTGAAGGCTCTGAGTTTTATCCCCAGTGCCAGGTTAAAAAAAAAAAAGATGAACTGAATTTCCTAAATCACATATAGTGCCCTGGTATTTAACATATTACCAAAAGTAAAACTGTGAGGCAGGAGAATCATTGTGAATTCGAGACCAGCCTGGGCTACAAAGTGAGTTCAAGGCCAACCTGCAACTGCATAGTGAGACTCTGTCTCAAAAAATAGGTCTGGGGATTCAACTTAGTGGCCTAAGTGCTTGCCTGGCAGGCGTGAGGTTATGAGTTTGATCCCTGTACCAAAAAAATAAAAAATAAAACTCTGTCTTAACCCCCCAGTTTGGAGATTCTTTATTGACCAATGTTAGCAAGATTATATTTTAAACCTCAGTTTTATGTTACTAGAAACAAAACGGAAAAAAAAATAGTGTTGGCAAAAGTTTAAATTCTATCTATTCATTTGCTCTGCAGATTTGGGTAAATGGATTAACTTGTCTGAGCCTCTGTTTCTGATGCATAAAACAGAGGTAACAATATCTACCTTGAAGAGACATTGGCAAGATTAAATTAGATATTTAGCAATAAAGATTCTAGCAAACAAAAGTAATCAATAAAATGTAGGTATTATTTGTATGTATGCCATGTTTAATAGGGTTTGGCACATACCATATTTTTATTGCATACATGGTACTTGACTAACCTAATTCTTTTCAGAGGCAAGAAGCTATGATTTATAACATCTAGAATATTTGATTGATAGTTCATTAAAAACTTTTCCATTAGCAGGTTTCAAAATAATATTAAATGATCAAGAAGGGTCTGTCCAAATAAGGCAAAATTGCAAGGACTGAACATCGCCTTTGGAAATTTAAGTGGAGAACAGCAGAAATTTTCTAAATTACTGATTCTATGTTACTGTATTTCCATTTTTGATGTTGAATTTAAGCAGAATGTACACAGATGATGATTTTGATGATGACAGTCTAAATCGTCTGAGAATTCTGAAGCCAGAGCTTATAGATGAAAAACCCAGATACCATACACATAACTCACCAACCCATAGGAATCACAGGATTCTATAGCCGGTCAAGATTTTTTTTGGCATCGCATGTTCAAGTATTCACATTGTCCCATTTAACCTTTTCGTGCTTTTCGTGTGACTACCACGCAAAAGTTTTTTTGTCTTGCCTACTTAAACAAAGGATAGAACTTTTGCTCTCTCCCTAAAAGATGTATAATGGTTCTTTTAAAAATCAGATGGACAAATTTTATTAAATATTTCTGTTAAAATTGGAACTATCATGAAGTATAATTTGATCAATGAATTATTTCTTACAGATATTTGTATTAGCATAGCTGTGACACATATGAGTCTGGGTGAGACATGGTGACACACGCATGTAATTTTAGCACTCTGGGAAGCTGAAGCTGGAGGGTTGCAACTTCAAGCCCAGATTGGGCAATTTAGTGAGAACTTGTGTCAAAATTAAAAGTTTTTTTAAAAGGGGTGGGGATACAGGTCAGAGCAAAGGTCCTGGGTTCAATTCTTAATGGGGGAGAGGGGAGAAAGAGAGCTTGATAAATACGAAGTTTGCAGTTCATTACTTGCATCCCTTTCTGTGTTGACTGGTGTTACACACATAGTAGATCCTTGCACAACACTTGGTTTAAAATGAGTTATTCTTTCCAGTGGTGAGTTCTAATGATTTATACCATCTCATGCATAGGTCGAATGTGATGCGGTGGGTACAAATTGTTTTGACTCACCAATATAAAATGTACAGATTCTATATAATTCACAAAAATTTTTTAACTTTTATTATGAACTATTTCTTGTGTGCTTCTAAGGTATTATTTATACTATTAAACATAATTTTTTTGAGATAGGCTGACCTTGAACTCACTATGTAGCCCATGCTGGACTCAAACTCATGGAGATCCTCCTGCCTCAGCCTCCCAAGTGCTGGAATTACAGACATGCAATAACCATGCCCATTTTAAACATAAAATTGATTATAGCTTTTTCTCAAGGGCCTATTCTAGGTTTCTTTTGAAGAGTTTTAACATAGACTATTAAATTAAATGAAGAAAACTCAGTAAGCAGATGAAACATGTGAAGAGTATGCATTTTTTTCATAGGTTCATGAGCAAGAATAAAATCCAGTTGTTGAAGAAGTGGAATTCATCTCTGGTGTTACTGAGGCTTTGACTAATTCCCTTTTTAAACTCTTCTACTTCGTATCAACCGTACACATCAAGGCAACTTGCTTCTTGGGTATTAAACATCTCTGCAGTTCATCTCAAGACTTTCATATCAAGATGTAAATGTCTGTCTTGAATAAGGACACGTTAACTAAATCAATATAATTTAATTGGCAGAATATTAGCCTTCATATGTATATTGGGAGAAAAATGAGTGAAAAAGGAAAAAAGAGTGAGGCTCTTAGAGAATACATTTTAAGGCAACAGGCATTCACCTGAAACTGAACCCCTTGAGTGGGCTTTCGTTTACTTGCATTTAACCTGGCCTTTTCCACAAAGAACTCCCTGCAATACATTACTAAATTTACTAGAAAAGGTTACTTGATGAGTCATTGGCAAAATTAATATAGCTCCCAGAAAAAAAGGGGGGGGGGGAAATCCCAGTAAAAAGAGCTTTCAAATAACCACATTCTTACCACCCAAATGTAATCACTTTAAACTGAAAGCTAATTTCATTTTCTCTTTAAAGACTTCTTCAGCTGACATGAAAGGATTTTTCTGCTTCCACTTTTACTTTCCTAAAATCTCTTCCTTATACTTCACCAAGAGGAAAACACAAATCAGATCATATGATCCTCTTAAAAATCTCCACTGGTTTTCTATCACATTTAGAATAAATTAAAAACAAACAATCCTCGCTATGACCCATATGTGCTCCCATCTACCTCTTTCTCCTTGCTCAGCACGCCCAGCGCCCCAGAGTTCTGTCTGTGCCTAGACGAGCCAAGCTTACTTCCACCTCAGGGCTTGCGCCCTTGCCCAGGACTCTCTCAGAGAGCTTTGCGTGACAGCTTCCTTCTGTCACTCAGGCCTGTCCAGCTGCCACCACCTCTAACAAATTGATTTTGACAAGCCCATAGAAAGAAGCCCATCTCCCATCCCCGCTCCCATCCCCTCTCTATCCACTTCCTGAGCCCTCTATGCAGTGATCTTGCTTGCTTTCAGGTGATCTCAGGTAAACTTGAAAACCACCTCTCTCCATCACCTGGAGCTGTGTGGCATATTTCAGGGGCTCAGCCACTGCTGCATAAAATGTATGCTGACTAGAATTCTGTGATGTGCAATTATAAATACCATAACCCTGAAGACACAGAAATAGAGTTTGAGGTTTTTCTATTGACTCACTAGAAGAACAATCACCCAAAGTTTAGATTGAAACCAACTGATCACGTTTGGAGCAGATGGCAAGGAGGAGAAAACTCATAGAAAGGGTCAGCTGTCTTGCAGAGGCGCTTCGTCTTCCCTTCAAGTTTCTGAAGGTCATACCAACCCTCCCGCAGGCCTCACCAAGGTGAAGGACTGGAAGTTAAAACAAGTCTGGGAAAGAATAGCTTGCGCCCAATATGTGGCAATTCCACAGGGAACTTGTAATTAAGTCAGTTTGAAACACTGAATGGATGGTATCTTTACATTTACCATGCATTATTAAAAACAAAACATTATGGCTTAACAGTAAATACTATATTTTCTAGTGTCTTTTCATACAATTATTTCAGGGACAATGTGGAGGCGCATCATAAGCAAGATAGGTGATTATTCCCTGTTCCAGATGGGGAAACCAAGCCCGAGACATGTTAAATAACTTGTCTTCAGCCTGTCTATAGCAGAGATGACCACTGAACTCAAATCCACTGGAATGGGCAAAAGATATCCTCTTTGACTTTGACACATTGAAAGTGTTGTAAAATAATTGTTGTTTTTAGTGGAACAAATATACCCTCCCTCCCCACAGTCCCTGCTACTCCTGTTACCAGCTTGGCACTTGATTTTCAGTTGTTAGTGTTAACCTTAATTTTTTACACTGCCTGCTGCTTCTCTACCAGGACACCCCCTATGTTCCTGTCAGTGGCAGTAGCAGTCGAGGCTCTCCATGGACATGTGCTGGGGATAGAATGTCCACGAGTGTTGTTAGTTTTGTGTTAAGTAAAAATTTTTAACGAAGCATAAGGGAAAGAAAGGAGAGTGCATTAGGAGAAGGTGAAGTGGGAATCATCCTTATAGGGAGAGGGCAGGAGAATAGAGGAGACAGCTGAGGCAAAACCCTAGGAAATGTCACAATAAATCTACATTAAGCATAAGAAAGATTTTGTTGCATAATGTACTGTATTACTCCTCTCTTATCTTTCCAAGACATCTATAGTAAAGCCATCGTTGTTAGAATTGTTCTTTTTTGGTTTTGTAGTTTTTTGTTTTTGGTGGAACAATGCACTGAAAAGGGTCTCAAGGATAGAGCAAGTCATCCTGAGAAGGCCCAGTCAGTTTCAGTACCAGAAAAAGCAGGAATTTGGGAATCAAATGGTCCTAAGTCTCAAAAAGGGCTGTCTTTTCCAGTCTTAGCTTCTTCCTTTGTAATATGGAGGTGCAAGGATAGTATCTTCTTAACAAAGTTGTTGCATGAATTGAATAACACCTAGGCCAGGCATGGCGACACACACCTGTAACCTTAGCACTCAGAAGGCTGAGGCAGGAGGATCACCTAGGCTACACAATGAGGCAAGAGGCCAGCCTGGGCTATATAGTGAGTTCAAGGCCTGTATGGACTGTATAGTGATACCCTGTCTCAAAAAAAGAAAAAAAACTAAAAAATAATACCCACAAGGAGCCTGGTGTGGAACTTCGCACTGTCTAGCCTAAATTCTTTTTCATCTCTCTATACTGAATTAAATTATCTTTTCTGCAGTTCTTCTGAATTAATTCTAGATCTACTTAAGCTATTCTGTTTCTTTTTTCATTGAATTGTACAGTTTGTCTAGAACCTTCAAGAGAAAAACGCCTAATAATAAGTTTGCATTTAACTGATTCCAAGCATAAAATGACTTTGTGTTTTAATTATTGTTGTTGTGATCTGTGATAGTTAACTATGGTGTCAACTTGAATCAGATATGCCTAGCTCTGTGGCTTAGTGCAGTTCTGGGTGTATCTGGATGATTACCGAAGAGGGAAGGCCCACCATGGGTATGAGTGGCACCAACCAATGGGCTTATAGCCTAGATGCAATAAAAAGGGAAAGAAGTTTCTTTGTGCTTCTGCAGAGGAGCTGCAGGATTCGCCGTCACATTTGAAGGTCCATCTGCAGACTTCCAGCTCACTTTCCAGCCTTCCAGCATGACTCTTCAATCTTCCAGTTCAGAGCCTTCAGCTTCCCCAATAGAACCTGTGGAAGATCCTGCAGTGAGCACCAGGTCCTCCACCTTTGACAGGATCCTCCTCTCTGCAGTACGCAGATAGTCTTTTTGCATTCTTCCCCATCTGACCCTGCAGGCAACCACTGTGAGTTTATCTTGTGAATTTATATATATACAGTACATTATATTAAATCTGTTCCTCTAGTGATCCCTAATTAGTACAGCATGCAATTTTAAAAAACTTTAGGCCAGAATCAAGATAAAGATTCAAAGTGAAGTTAATTACTGAATAAATGTCTTCAATATTAAAGGAATAAGATCTGTACACATCTGACTACAGCAGGTTTTCTACAAAGAAAGGGTCTAATTTGGTGACTGATTTACCTCACTGAGCACTCACGATAAATGTCACTCTCCAGAGGTTTTAGCTACGAATAATACAAAACTGAAAGTGTTTGGGTATTTGGGTGCTTTGGCTACAAATAGCCAAATACAAAACCAAAAGTGGTTTTATCAAAGAGGAACAGTCATGATCCTCCTGAATAGAAGTCCCCAAGGTAGGCAATTGAAGGAGGGCCTGCGGCTCAGCAGAGTGAAAGACCCAGCCTCTTGCAACCACTCCTCTTCCCTCCACCTCTTTGGTTTGCAAGATGGCCTGGGAATTCCAGGCTCACATATGGACATGATAACATATGGCTGAAGAAGATATTTCTTTCTCATGTGACTCTTTTTATTAGGGAGCAAAGTTTTCTCCAGCATTTTTCCTGCTTTTTTTCACATCATGATACAAAGAGAAAGATCATATCTGGATGAGGGTGTTAGTGGCTAGATGGGACCACACCAGGACTTCAGCAGCTTGGCCTCAATCTAATGTCCCAAGGACTTAATGAATCAATACCTGTTACACTGAGACCCATTTGAGATATACCAGTGTATGCTGTCACACAGAGTTCTACATAGTAATGCACCACATAATATTTCAGCCAGCGAAGGACTGCATGTCTGATGGCACTTTCATAAGATTGTAATGGAGCTGAAAATTCCAATCACCTAGTGACATCATTGTGATAACATCCCAATGCCATACATTATGCCTGTTTGTGGTGATGCTGGTATACATAAACCTATCACTCTGCCAGCCACAAAGAATAGTACATACAATTATAAGGGCTGGGAGTTTGGCTCAGTGCCTTAAGTGCCTGCCCTGGCAGGCACGAGGTTGTGAGTTCAATCCCTGGTGCCGGAAAAAAAAAAAAATAGTACATACAATTATGGACAATGGAGAACATTAGATAACGATCACAAACAACTATGTTACTGGTTTATGTACTTTTTATCACGCTTTAGAATATTTTCCTACGAAACAGCATGTCATGTTACTCTGGCAACAGCCTCATACACTTGGTGTTTCCTATGTCTTGATGGCACTGAAAGGTCACGTGGAGTGACTGACCTATAGCTTCTTGGTTTGTAGAAGTACACTCTGTGATGTCTGCATAACAACAAACCGCCTAACAACACAGCTCTGAGAACATTTTCCATCACGAAGCAATGCATGACTGTATTCTTCTCTAAGCTACAAGGGAGCCCCAGAGAACACAAGTGCCCACCTATTCAAAGTCTAGTGACTGTAAGACCTGCTAGGGAGGAAGAAAGAGTAGGTAGTACCAGGGGCAGTCAATCGTTGTCATAGTTTCCAGGCTGCCTGATCTATTCTAATTCTCGCAATACATCCTGCAGAAAAGCATTTTGTGGGGCATAAAGCTGAGGCTAACAATTCAAGTGGCTGGAGTTCACACAACCAGTACAAGTGACTTGCTAAAGGTCACACAGCCAGTAAGAGGCTTGTTCGGCACAGCAGAAGCAGGGTGAGGGCGTGCCAGCATGTGTTTATCAAACTGCTCTCCAAACACAGTGCTGTCATGCTTTTTGGTTAACATGTTCATCAAAGACAAAACAACAAACATGTACATAGCACTAACTGTCTTCATGACCACTGATGAATTGGATTTTTTGTTTTGTTTTATTTTGGTACCAGGGATCGAACTCACAACCTCATGCCTGCCAGGCAGGCATTTACACCACTGAGCTGAATCCCCAGCCCTGAATTGGATGTTTTTGTGCTGTTTGACCTGTAACAGTTATAGACACAGCATGCATTTTAAATTTAATCTGCTTAAAAGATTTTCTCCATTACTTTCTTAAATCTAGAAAATCGACAAACCAGTGGGCACTAAGTCATGCCCTGATCCACCGTATCTGCTGATTTCTAGGGTGTAAAAAGTCTCTCTGGGCTTAACTTCAAGATACCAAAGCAAAGTCACTCAGTGTGGTGTTGGGAGAAGTACAGCAACACTTCACAGAGAATTTTCACTCTGCAGACACAATATATGTCAATTGCTTCAAGAGCACAGTAGTAAAATGTAAACTGGATGGCGGTGGCACATGCCTGTAATTTCAGCATTGAGGAGGCTGATCCAGGAGGATCACTTTGAGTTCAAAAAGAGAAAAGAAAAAAAGAAGAGAAAAAAAGCCTGACTTGTTCTTTTACTTTACCTGAAATCTCAAACGCTACCTTTTTAGAGTTTTCTCCTGAACACCTGATCCAAGTCATCTCCTCCTGTCTTCCTATTTATTTCCTTTACTGCATTGATCACAATCTGTGACCTCCCATTTGCTTCTCTCTTTGACCATGTCAATCAGTTCCTTGGGTTCAGGGGACCTTGTCCGTAGATGTCATCGTCTGCCCTCAGCATCCAGCACAGGAGCTGACGCACAATAGTAACTGCCTGTTGAACACAAGAACTTATCTGACAATACCCATTGTTGGAACCACTACCTTGAAGACCACCCATGACCTGACCTGGCCTGTCGTGCTCATGGCCGCCGGCCCTTCTCCAAGGCACCAAGTGGAAACATTCTGCCTGCCTGGCTGGCCTGGCCCTGTGATGTCACAGGGGCAGGGTTCTCTGCCCCTTCTCCTTTGGTAACAGCCTTGTAAACAGCTAATGCGCTATGGAGGGGAGGGAGGAGGGAAGGGCTGGGGGTACCCCTGGCCCCCGGATGAAATAAGTTTAGGGATACTATCTGCTCACATGTTTAACTTCAGAGGCCAATGGGTAGAAGCAGCTACATTTTGGAATAAGCTAACTGAAAGAAGGAAGAGAGGAATGAGGCAAACAAAGGCAAAAGAGATAAAAACAAAACCGAAAGGGAGAAGAAAAAAAAAGAAAGAAAAGAGAAGCGAAAAACACACGAAGTGGCTGTGGGAGAGGAAAAAACATAAACCAGGTAGAAGAGGAGGAGACGGTGGGGGGAGAGGAGGAGGGGAGGGGGCAGGGAGGGGGAGGGAAGGAAGGAAGAGCAGGACCTATGTCCTACTTGGTTTTGTACCTCCTACATACCACGTGCGGAAGGATGAGTGGCTGTGGGAGGGGATTCCCAGGTATCTTGCTGCGGGATCACTTTAATTCCTGAGTATTTTGAGAGCTCTTGTAAGGTCATCTTAAGGGTGACTCTCCTAAATATATTTACAATAGTAATTTGGGAACAAGGAATGTAAATCTTTTCTTTAAACCAGAATTATGGAGGAAAGGAAGAGGGAGTCGTGAGTAGACTACAATTTGTGCCAAATTTTAAAATATGAATCCCAACCCATGAGTTTCCTAGTTCGTATCAAAATGTCTTTGAAAGCTGTCTCCTGAAATAGGAAATAGTAGGAAGATGCAGATTGATGGGCAGTCCGTGCACTGTCAGACGCCTTAAAAATCTTTTTGGTCATATTTTCTATTCGTCTTCCTCTTCTACTACAATTGACACAGATTCTCCTGCAAGCCTAGAACAGAGAAATTCCAGGCACAAAACCCTAAAGAAGGAAACGGAGTCAGGCAAAACTCGTTTTCTAGTCTGCGACTGCCCCTGGTGCCTGCTGAACAAGGCAATGTGCTTTTTAAGAGCGCGCCAATGAGTCCACTATCATGCTAATCATGCTGCTACTTGTCTGAAGTACTAAGGACTCCAATAAGACAGTTTCAAAGATCTCTGATGTAATTTTCCTGGGGGAAGGGCAGGCATGGATAGAAAATTAGGAAACACATGCCCAAATGATACTGGCACCAAAATGCACAAAGTATTTCATGTCTCCCTAAGACATTCTGACCCCCAAAATACTGGGTAAGGGCCTTTGGGGATTCCTTGATGACTTGGTCAGTGGCTATTTGATCCTGTCAGGTTCTCTCTGAAAGGTACAGAACCTTCCTCAAAGACAAGTTGAAAAAAGTTTAGAGGTAGCTTTTAGATCTTTAAAAGCAGCTAGGTAATGCTTGCTGAATGACAAAAAAAAAAGTCTTTTTTAAATCGAAGAGCTACAAGGTGATCTTTGGAGATACAAAGTAACACCGTAAGCTCCTGCGAAATACTGGGCAGGCCTCACGCATTCACTTATTTCCGGGCCACAATTCAATTTAACTAATATCTTTAGGGGTTCCTTTGAAAGCACTTGCCCCCTACAACGAAGTACCGCGTTTATCTCTCTTTCTGTGCACACCAGACCATCTTACAAAGTGCAGATTTTTCTTTTCTAAACTCCGGTCCCTGCGGACGCGGCGCTACGAGGGTTAAGCCTTCCGGAGGGAAGCGAGCCGCGGCCAATGGGAAGCCGAGTTGGTGACGCACTCCTTCCCGGCCCCCATTCATTGGCCGCGCGGGCTCCGTCCTTCATCCCCGCGTCGGCACGAGGTGTGGGCGGGGTGCGCTGCGGTCTAGCTAGCAGAACTGGATCCTGGCTGCTGCACGTGCAGTTTCGTTAACTTCAGCTCGTCCCCAGCTCTTAGTAGAAGCAGGTCTTACGTCTCTGATCGTCCTCCAGACATGGAAAACATCTTCGGTACCATTAACCTCTCTGGAGGTCGCTGGAGATTACCCGTGGCAGAATCACGTGATTGTTTAACCTGCAAACAAATACACTGTGGGATACCACGAGCCCCAGAGGCAAGCCCGCCGGGAGCTCGGGGCATGCGGCCAGTGTCCTCCCATGTGGTGGGGTGCGCGGCCGCACCCGCGTGGGTCGCCCTTGGGGAGGTGTGGCGGCCTCCCGGGCACCGATCCGCATCCCCAGGCGCGGGCCTTGCGCGAGCAGGGGAGCCCGAACCCGCTCTCCCAACGCCGGGTTCGGAGCGGCTGGTCACCCGCTGGTCTCCACGCAGCCATGCACACGGCCCAGGGCCCAGCGTCAGAGCGCGGAAGCCCCGATCCTGACTCCAATCCGGGATCCTGATGCTCCCTCCGGTGCCTGCTCCGAGGCCACCGGAGAGGCCAGCTTGGGCGGTGACGTCATCGGCGGCCGCCCCTCCCCCTCCCGCCGGCTCTCGCCGCAGTTCCTGCCCCGCGACATCCGGGTCTCTCCAGCTGCTTCGCCGCACCGCAGCTGTAGCGGCGGCGGAACCGGCGGGGCGGGGCGGGGCGGGGCCGTCGTGAGCGCGCCTGCGCGGGGCCGCGCTAGAGGCGGCGGCGGCGGCGCTGGAGACGGGAGCGCGCGCAGGAGCTGGAGAGCAGTGGTCTCCGCGCCAGCCGGGTCGGCGGCTTCGGGTGCCCGGCGGTTGCGGCTCGGAAACGGGCGGCTGGGGCGGGGGGGAGGGGGGACGCCAGGCAGGTGGGGCGCGAAAGCGATGCGTCCTCGGCTCTTCCTCCTCCTCCTCCGGGACCCGATCTCTGCCGCCCGCCCCGGCGCCCGGATGATCTGAGCCGCGAGGGCGCCCAGAGCCGGGGCCGGACGCAGCGCGGCTCCTCCTCCTCGCCGCCACCGCCGCGGTGCCCCGCTCCGCGCCCCCTCCGGGGCCGCCGTCGCCGCCTGGGCCGACCAGGGGCCCGCCCGCCCGCGGCTGCTCCGGGTAAGCGCGGCGCGGCGCGGGGCGAGGGCGCGGGCGGGGCTGCGCGACGGCGGCGGCGGCGGCGGCGGCGGTGGCGGGAGGGCGGCGCAGGCCTGGGGCCTGTAAACAAGCAGCGCGGCCGGGCGCTCCCGGCAGGGACGCCGCGGCTCCGCCCCCGGCCGGCCTCCTCGGCGCGGGCGCGGGCGGCCGGAACTTCCAGAGGCGCGGGCGGCGGGCGGCGGGCGACCGGCGACCTCTGACCCGGCCGGGCTGCGGCTCTGGGCAGGGCCGGGACCCCGAGGCGAATTCTCCGACTTCGCATCCTTCGACCGTGTCAATGGGCCAGAAGTTGTTGTTAAAAGAGTTTGGTTGAGGTATGATTCTGCTTGGCTCATGGATGTTAAATAAACTTGGAGCCTTTTCTGTCCCAGCTGCGGCTTTTGACACGTTTTGAAAATTTCGCCTCTTGAGATATTTTTCTTCGTTCAAGTACCACTTTAAAAAAAATTCACAGAGGTCACGCCTTTCGGTTGTCCAAGCTAAGGAATCTGTGTAGCATCCCCACCTCGAGTTCACTGCTGATCGGGAAAAAGAGCCGGATGTGTTTTTAAAAGGGATTAGAGGTGTGGGATACAAATACTGTCCCATAGAATAAGTGGAAACCAGAAATTTTTAAAAATTGTTGAGTGAAAAGGTATCATCTCTTTAAACTTGCATGTTGGAATTTTAAACACAGTCACTTTTTTAGATGCAAAGCGTTCTGAAGACTAAGCAGTCCAGTGTTCAGTCTAAGGGCTTTCCAGAGCCCTCGGGAATCCAGCAGATCCCAACTCCTTTTAACATCATTTTTATACTTTCATCTTTCTACACGGTACACGCTTTTCACAGTTGTATTTTGTAATTCCCTATTTTACAGATGAGAAAACGGACTAGGGAGACAGCCCACCCTCTTATTTCCTAATCTTCGATGTTACCTTTATTGACTTAATAGTTCCTTTGCCAATAGACAATTCCAAACACAGAGTAACATTTCTCTCCTGATGTTGCAGTTGTTTTCCTACGTGATTAAACATTTAGGCATGTAAGAATGATTACTTTTAACCTGGAAGTTTATAGCAATACCACCGTATTGAAACAGTAATGAATTGCATGTGAAAGTTGCTTAAGGCAGTTTATTTGATGCTATTAAGTATTTTTATGTTAGCGAAATAACTCTAGAATTAGTATGTTAAGACATAAGGTTTGGGAATAGCCCCCTCGGTATATATTTGAGAATAGGTTGACTACTGAAGTCTTCAAATTGCTTTTTACATAGCTTGTATCGTTTGTTTATTTATTTGTAACGCGGATTGTATCATTTTATATTTTAGTATAAAGGGCAGGAGTGGTGACAGTGACAGTATAACCTGTTGAAGGGAACACTGCACTGGGAGACAGGAATTGTTTAGTCATGGGCTGTGCTCCAGAATGTGTCCACAGACAAGACTTGTAAGTCTTGAGTCTTAGTTTCTTATCTGTAAAGCCAAAGAGTGTACAAAGGGTATACCGTCCAATCATTAATTTTTACATTTTTGCTGTTTTGTATCTATTCAGTGTACCTTTAACAAATAAATGCCTGCTAGGTGCCCCACACCTCGATGTTTTAGCATTCTAAAAGTGATTTTTCTTTTTGAGTTCTGTTTTATTTAAAAACATTTAAGTTAGTGATTGTGCTCTGGGAAAGCTGATCTTGTTGGTTGCGTTCACTGATTCTTCTGTTGGATTGAGAAGTCAGAGAAGCCCTTGGGAGGGAGGGAGGTGGCAATTCCACTGAAGACAAGTGTGGTTTAGACCGTGGGTTTGAATGAGCACACAGGCCGAGGTAACCGGATGTGAAGGGCATTGTAAGAACACATTATGAAGGTTGTTTTGGCGATGGAAGCCCCATCTTAGTAGTTTTGTCTTGTTAAACTTTTTTTTTTTTTTAAACTTTCGCTAAACCTCATACCCTCAAAAAAGAAATCCATAGCAGCATCATTTTGTCATTGTTGAGCAGTTAGCAAATACCTGCAGTCTGAATTTGTTCAGAATATCCCTAGACTGATTGCTTATTACTACAGCTAACAGAATTACAGTGATTCTGAATACTTATTTTGTAATTTTAAACAGAGACTATTTCCAGGAAGCTTGTTATTGAAATTAATGTTCATCTGCTAGAGGTGGAGTGATTTTTCTGAGGTGTTAGTGTGTAATATAATTAAACTTTTCAGGTGATAGGGTGATGTTTGTTTCAAATGGTATCTGTTGCTTGGGTGTGTGACTCAGAATAGTACTCTTGAAGTATACAAGTATTTTCATTCTTAATCAAATCAGCGTTGTAATAAAATCAGCCTGCTGGTAAGCCGAGTTTTGTAAGGATTACCCAAGAAGATAAAACGAGGCAGAACAAGGTGTGGCTCTGTAAAATTTATGGACCTTGGAAGTGGGGAGAAGGTCATGTGAGGCAACTAGGGAACAGCTGTCTTCTTATACCTTGGGTATCAATTGTAGGTTACACTATATCCTGTCTTCCATCTCAATAGATGTTTGTTTGTTTTCAGTACTGGAAGTTGAAGCATCCCCAACTCTCTATTTTTCATTTTGGGTCAGGATCTTCTGAGATGCTCCAGCTAGTCTTAAACTTTCAGTCCTCTGCCTCAGCCTCCCAGAGTGATAGGATTACCAGTAAGAGGTACCATGCCCAACTATGACAGAAATATTTTAAAATTCAGTTTCTTTGTTTATTTGCTATTATTGGCAAAGATCTGTATATTTTCTGACCTACATCTGTTAGCCATCCTTTAAATCAAAGAAGCTTGGGTTAACCTGTAAAAATCAAAAGGCGGATTATATTTGTTCCTTCTAATGTCAAGTGTGCTTCAAATTATATAACAATTTCATACTTTCTTCACCATGAATCTCCAAAATACATCTTTGATCGATGTTGACTTTTGTGTGTTCTAGGTATCTAGATAATCTCTTAAATTTTACTTTTGCAGAGATAAGTGGGAGAACCTAAAGAAAGTAAACCATTGAGGGAGTTTTGTTCTGTCTATCTTCATCTAAAATGACCTAAGAATTTATATGAGAAACTGGAAAGTATAAATGATGTTTATCAGTAGAGTAGGCTGTTATTGTGTTTGTAGTAACAGATATTTTAAGCATTCCTTTAGTAAATGTTTAAAATGGGAGCTTGAGTTTGTTGTATTTTCGCAGTGTTGGGGATTGAACCTAGGGCCTCTTGCATGCTACATAAGTCTCCAGCCACCTTAATTTTTTTTTTTTTTTTTTGGCGGCACCGGGGATTGAACTCGCAACCTTGTGCCTGCCAGGGCAGGCGCTTAAGGCACTGAGCCAAACTCCCGGCCCTGGTTTTTTTGAGGCAGGGTCGCACTATGTAGCTCAGGCCGGCCTTGCGCTCGTGTTGTAGCCCAAGCTGGCCTCAAACTCACAATGCTCCGCCTACCTCAGCCTCCTGACTGCTGGGATTAAAGGTGTGCGCCACCACGCCTGGCTAGCCACCTTATTTTTGACACAGAGTGATTTATAAAATACCCAGGCTGGCCACAGACTTGTGATCCTCCTGTCCAGGGTTGCTGAAATTATAGGCATGAGCCTTATGCACAGAAAGTTTTTATAGTTATTAATGTATTTATTTGGAATCTGTGGACCTAAGCATATGTAGTGTTTATTTTTAGGGATCTGAATGAAGTTCGTTAGTTTTTGTGATTGGTAAGCTTTGAGTTAAAATCCTGTAAGACCGAACTACTTCTAGATACAAGAGAAGAAAAATAATAGAAACTATACTTTATTGATCATTTGTGTCAGACTTAATTTTCACATCCTTCTAAGATATATACTGTTTTCACTTTACAAATGAAAAAATACAGTTAGCCCTTCTCTGTGAGTTCTGCATCTGTGAATTCAGCCTTACACCAAAAATTGGAAAACTGTGCTGACCATGTATGGACTTTCATTGTCATTATTCTCTAAATATTACAATACCACATAGCATTTACGTTGTGTTAGTTATTACAGGTAATCTAGAGATGATTTAAAGTATGTGAAAGGTTGGGTATAGGTTATATGCAAATACAGAACTTGAGGATCCACTTTTATATCCCTGTAGTCTTGGAATTAATCCACCAGGATAACACGGCATGACTGCATAGGCATAGAGAACCCAAGTAACATGCCAGATTGGGTCTGTATATATGTAAGCATAGTTTTAAAATATTTCTTAGTGGCTTTTTCATAATTATATGAGCCGTCTTGTACCTGGGAACCAAAGTTTTAAAAACTAAATGTCAACATTTCTTTGTTCATGAGTTAAAAATGTGACTTCTAAGTGTATATAGTTGTCTTTCGATGCAAGAATCTCATCTAAAATATTGAGAAAAGATGTAAGCTTTTAAGTTTATGTTCTCATTTCTAAATTTTCAGAAGTTAATGGAGCCAAAAAATTTTGTATTTTCCAGTGCAATTTGAGGGCTGGAATCAATATTAATTTTCACACAGTTGATATCCTTGATGAAGGACTTGGGAAAATGTTTCTGAGTATATATAATCAATAGAGCCATGTCAAAAGCCCCATGAAGTAGATAGTCAAACCAGCCTTGAAAATTGGATAGAACTGAGTCTTGAATCCCTGTTCTCTCGCTTTCTAGTGAAGTGTTTTTGTGTAAGTTCTCGATTTCTCTAAGTCACTGTTTTCACTATCAAGTGGAACTTTTCTTATAAGGTTGCCTTAAACGTTCAATGAATTACATAAAGTACTTGATATGTTTTCTACAATGAAGAAAAGGCCAAATAAATGGTAGCTATTGTTCCTCAGTATATGAAATCTTAAGATTCTTGAGAGGAATGGAGACTGACTGGGTATGAGGTTGTCTTTGAGTATAGTTATAGCAGTAAGCCTTGAAGCTTAACTAGAGGTGACTGAGAATTTATAACAGGTTATAAAGACTTTGGGTATATAGAGCTTACATATGAGTAGACTAAAAGTTAAAAGATAGTAAAGAAAAAATTGAATATGAATAGATTTATTTGGCTATCTGAAGTTGGAAGGAATTTGGGGCCTTGAAGTTAATGATTATGTGGGAGTAGATGGTTAAATTGTGGATGAAGAATAACAGTAATAAATCAAAGGTAAATGTTTAGACTAGAATGATCAGTAAATAGGAAAGAATAAGGGTTAACATTTTGAAGAGAAGTTATGTTTCATAGTTAGAAAGATGCAAGAAGATACCATTGCTGCAGGATAAAGGTACAAGAGAGTAAGGGAAGTATTCTGTTTAACTCAGTTTTACTTGTTGTGTTTTGTTTTAGCTTTATATGTGGGTCCAGGGTTATTTATGGTTGAACCCAAACCAAGCTATTACACTCTACTCTTCCCTCTAGCACCCTGTACTGCACCCCTGCCCACCCCATTCTGCAAACCATCACACAACTTTTTGTAAAAAGACTGTTTCTCAGTGTGTACTTAAGTGACTCCCTTTTGCATTAAGAATAAAGTTCAGGTTTCTTGGTTTTGCTTTGACATTTTCTGTGATTAGATTTCAGGTATGATCTATTTCAACCAAACTGGTTCATTCACCATCTCTGAAACATACCCTTTACTTTTCTTTCTGTGGATCTTTGCTCATGCTAATTTTGTAGTCTGGGATTATTTCTCTTCCTTCTCCAGAGTTCTTTTTTTTTTTTTTTTTTTTGACTCACTTCTACTCCATTAAAGTCTTCCCTTTCCACCAGTGTTTAGCTCGCCTTATACACTGGTAGCGGTGTTTGTGTATTATTTATATGACTTTAACTGTATCTTTTACACTAAATACTTGTGTTTTAATTTTAACTGTGTTCAATCCTGAAGGGCAAAATATAATAATTTATTATACTCACAGCCTAGCACAATGCTTTATGGGTAGCAGGCATTCAGATATTTGGTAAGTATTCTGCAAAATCACCTGGGAGTGGGAATTCTAGGGGGAGGTAATAGAAATAGGTATCACCTTTCTAGAAGCAGACATTTCTGACTCTTTTCCTGTGTATTTTTGTTATACCTGAATATTTAAGTGTGACAGTTGTACAAATCTGAAATGTAACAGAGTTTTTATGTTGGTGCAAAAGACTAGATTGAGTGAATCTGGACCTACAGGTTTCATTTTTACTATGTTTCTTTGTTTACTTTGAGAGTCAGCAGGACACTTACAATCTTGTAGCTCTTTCCAGAATATTTTACATTTGCAAATATTGTCATGAAGTAGGGGTTGTTTTAGCTAGAAAGGAATTGTGGGATTGCAGGAACTACAATGTATTAGTTTAGGGGGAAAAAAAGTAAGTATCAACCAAAGTGTGAATTGCCCATGTTCATATAAACTTTTAAACTAAACTTAAAAGCTTGTCAATATTCAACTATTTCTAGTACTCTTTTTGGAAAATATGTGATAAAATTTTCTTCATTAGGTTTTTAATGAATAAATTCTTACAGTCAGTTAGTGACTGTTTAGGTCCATTTATATTTGATTCTTTGTGAGCCTCTCATGTTTTTCTAGCCTTGACATTAGCTACTAACAACCAGCATTTACATGCCAGGAACTATTGTTAGACATTTTCAGTTATCTTATTAAATCTTCACAGCTCCCCTATGAGTTAAATACTGTAGTATTATTACTTGTATCTTAACAGATGAGGAAATTGAGACAGCAGTTATTTGCCCAAAGTCTTAACTTAATAGCAGAAGCCAAATACATGTCCTTGGACTTTCCAAAATAATTATATACATGGGTCATTGCAGTTTTATTGCCATTACTACAAGTCTGTCAGAAGTTGTGATAGGTCAGAAAAGTACAAAGGATTTGACTGCAGTTCTGTTAACCAGAGAGTGAATCTTGTGATGAAGTAGGGATCTGAGGTGGCACCATACACCAGGTTTAAAAAGTACATTATCATGTCATATAAACGTTAAAACTTTTTTCCTATAGAGTTATACTAAAGAATTGTCTAAGATATGGCTATGCTACATTAGTTTTGCTGGCCGTATAATTTTGTATTATGGCTGATTTTTCTTGTGCTCACTACTTTGAAATACCTCCCTCTTGCATTTTTTTTTCCATTAGTACATGTTTGCAGTTCATGAAGTTTACAGTCATTTTGGGGAGTGGTTACATGTACATACTACAGCTTGTTTCTTTTTTAATTCCCTTCCCCTTTGTTCTCCCTTCCTCCTCTTCCTGGGGCTCCCCTATCCTCTTTTTTGTACTCGTTGGTATTACTTGTCTTAGCTCACGTTATGGCGTATAGTGTTTACATTAATTGGGGCTGTTAGGTTCCTGTTCATGGCACATCTTTATTCTTGTTTCTCCTTCCCCTCCACCTCACCCCTCACCCTATTCCCTTGGGCCACTTCCCTATTGCAAGAGATCTGTCCCTTTGTCCCTTTCTTTCCATCCTTTATCGTTTTCTTTGTTTATACTTTGGCCCCACTCAAATGAGAGATACTGTGTAGTATTTAAGCTTGTGTGCCTGGTTTATTTCACTCAACATTATATTTTCCAGGTGCATCCATTTTCCTACAAATTTATCATTCTTTATAGCCAAGTAGTAGTCCATAATATAGAGATACCACATTTTCTTTATCCAGTCATATGTTGATGAATGTATAGGCTGCTTCCAGGATTTAGTTGTAATGAGTTGCGCTACTATAAACACTAACATGCATGTATCCTGTGGTATGATGACTTAAGCTTTTTGGGGAAGATACCTAGTAGGGAGATAGCTGGATCATACAGAATTTCTAAATTCAGTTCTTGAGAACTCTTACTGATTTCCATAATGGTTGTACTGGTTTGTGTTCTCACCAGCAAGGTAGGGGAGGGTTCCTTTTTCATCACAGCCATGCCAGCATTTGTTACTTGTTTTCCTAATGGTTGCCATTCTTTCTGGAGTAAGAGGGAATCTTTAGTGTTGCTTTAATTTGCATTTCTCTAATGATCAGATGTTGAACATTTCTTCATCTATTTGTTGACCATCTGTATTCCTCTGTGAAGTGTCTGTTCATTTTTCTTGCTCATTTCTTGACTGGGTCTTTAATTCTGGGTGGTTTTGGTTTTTTGCATTCTTTGTATATAGAAGATATTAGTAGTCTGTCTGAGAAGTAGCTGGCAAAATGTATTACCACTCTGTAGATTGTCTGTTTTCTCTACTGATATATGTATGTATTTTTTTTGTTTATTTTTTTGTTTTGTTTTTGCTATGCAGCTTTTTAGTCTGAATTAATCACATTTGTAGATTTTTGCTATTATTTCTTATGTGATTGATGTTCTTTTTAGGATATCTTTTCCTGCACTTATGTCTTCAAATATTTTATGTATTTGATCTTTCAGTAGGTTTAATGTTTCTGTTACTGTTTAGCTCTTTGATCTGTTTTGATTTTAATTTAGTATACGGGGAGAGATAAGGGTCCAGTTTCAGTCTTCCATAAACACATAGCCAGTTTTCCCAACACACAAGCCGCTAAATAGGCTTTCCTCCACTATGTTTTTGGCTTCTTTGTCAAAAGTCAAATGAGTAAGTCTGGGGAGGTTCTGTATCCTCAGTTCTGTTGCATTGATCCATGTATCTGCTTTTGTTCCAGTACCATTTTTAATTACTATTGCTTTATAGTATAGCTTGAAGTCAAGTATTGCTGTGCTGCCTGCTTTACTCTTACTGCCCAAAATTACTTTTGCTGTTCTGACTCCATATGAGTTTTAAGATTGCTTCTCTAGATCTGTAAAGTTTGTTATTGGTATTTTGATTGGGACTGCATTGAATCTGTATAGCAGTTTTGGAAATGTGACCATTTTGACAATACTGGTTCTACCTATCCAGGAGCAAGGGACATCTTTCCTTTTTCTGTTGTCCTCTTCAATCTCCTTTTTCAGAGTACCAGTTTTCTTTGTACAAGTCTTTCACTTCTTTGGTTAAGTTAATTCCTAGATAATTCATATTTCTTGAAACTTCTGTGAACGGTGTTGTTTTCATAATTTCCTTTTCATCCCGCTCATTGTTAGTGTACAAATACTAATGACTTTTATGTATTGATTTTGTATATTGCTACTTTGCTGAAGTTCGTTATTAATTCTTGGAGTTTTTTGGTAGAGTTCTTTGGGTCCTCTGTGTAGAGTATCATGACATCTGCAAATAATGACAATTTCAATTCTTCCTTTCTCATATGAGCCCCTTTTGTTTCTTTCTTTTGCCTAATTGTTCAAGGTAATGTTTCAAGTACTATGATGGAAGAAGAGGCGATAGTAGACATCCTTGTCTTGTTCCTGATTTTAGGGGCAGTGCTTTTTGTTTTTCTCTATTTAGTATGATCCTGACTTGGTTTGTCATAAATAGTCTTTCTGATATTCAGGTATGTCTTTCTATACCTGTTTTCCTCAGGATTTTAATCATGAAAGGGTATTGGATTTTGCTGAAAGCCTTTTCTGTATCTATTGATATGATCTTGTGGGTTTTTTTTCTTGTTCCTGTTTATGTGATGTATTACATTTATTGACTTACATATGTTAAACCATCCTTGCATGAAACCTACTTGATCATGTTGTACCATCTTATTGATAATATGCTGCATTCTCTTTGCTAATATCTTGTTGAAGATTTTTGCATCTATGTTCATTGAAGAAATTGGTCTATCATTCTGTTTTTCATTTGGGTATTTGTCTGGTTTTAGGATCAGGGTGACACTGGCTTCCATAAATGAGTTTGGGAGCACTGCATCCCTTTCAGTCTCTTTGAAGAGTATTGGTGATAGAACATCCTTAAAGGTTTTGTAGAATTTAGCAGTAAATTCATCAGGTCCTGGACTTTTCTAAGTTGGTAAGTTGTTTATTACTGTATTAACTTAATTGCTTGTTATTGGGTTGTTAAGCATATTTATGTCTTTCGGGATTAGTTTTGGTAGCTTGTATGTGTCTAGAAATCTGTCAGTTTCTTCAAAATTTGTTAATCTGTGGAATATAATTTTTCAAAGTAATTATTATCTTCAGGATTTCAACAGTGGTATGATTTTATCTCTTTAATTTCTAATTCCATTGAAGTTTTATTCTCTTTCTCTTTGTGTGCCTGACTAAGGGCTTACCTATTTTATATATTCTTTCAAAGAACCAGCTCTTCAATTTGTTGATTTTTTTTTTTTAAGAGTATTTTTAGCCTCAATTTGATTGATTTCTGCTCTCATCTTTACAATTTTCTTCCTCAAGTTCAGTTTGGGGCTGGGTCTGTTGTTATGTCTCTAGTATCTTAAGATTTCTCATAAGGTTATTTATTTGGACTTGCTCTGTTTTCCTAATATGACCACTGAATGTGGTGAGTTTTCCTTTTAGGACTGCTTTCATGCTGTCCCAGAGGTTTCATTGAGTTGTATAGTCATTGTCATTTATTTTCAGGAATTTTAAAATTTCTTCTTTGATTTTTTTCTGAAGGTTCTTCTGTTGCAGATTTCTATTTGCATTGCACAGTGGTCTGATTCATGGAGTGATTTCAGTTCTTTTAGGTTTATGTAAGCAGGCTTCGTGGACTTCTATGTGGTCTATTTTGGAGGAAGTACCACGTGCTGCTGAAAAGAATGTACACTGTTGTAGAGGGGTGGAATACTCTGTATATACCTATTAAATCCATATGTGCAGTGGTGTGGTTCAGCTCTGGAATTTCTTTATTGATTTGTTTAGTTGATCTCTCTCTGAGAAAGTGGGGTTTTTAAGTCCCCTACTATGGTTGTGCTTGCTTACATGATCTTTCAATTTCAGCAGTTTTCCTTTTATGAAGATAGGTGCTCCAGGACTCAATGCTTACATGTTTATCAGTGTTCGCTTTTCTTGTTGGATTGTTTCTTTAACTAGTATATAATGACCTATCTCTTTAATTAGGTTGGGGTTTTTTTGTTCGTATGTTTCTTTTGGTTTTTTGAGACAGGGTCTTCCTGTGTAGTTTAGGATAGTCTTGAACTTACTGTGTAGCCCAAGCTGGCCTTGACCTTGCAGTGATCCTCCTGCCTAAGTCTCCCAAGTGCTAGAATTATAGGGATGCACCACCACGTCTGACTCTAAGCAATTTTAACCTGAAGTTTAACATATCTGATACTAGAATTGCTACCCATTTGCTTTTGGGGTGCTGGTACATGAAATGTTCTTTTGTATCCTTTAATTTTTAGTCTATAAATATCTTTTTGGAGTAGATGAATTTCTTGAGTACAGCAGATTGTTGGATTCTGTTTTTTTAATCGAGTCTGCCTGTCTGTGTCTTTTGCTTGCAGAATTGAGACTGTTTACATTGCCCTGGAGATATCGCTGAGCAATATTACTGAAAGTCATTGGTTATTTACTATCATTGCCTTCTTTATCCATTAGCGTGTCCTTTGTTTTTCTTTTTCTGATGTGTTTTGTTGCTGTTTATCTGTTGAGCCCACTAGTTTTCTCTTTAGGCATGTCAAATTTGTTATTTCTGTCTAGAATATCCTTGAGTATGTATTTTCTCAGGAGTTGTTTTAGCACTCATAAATCTTCTGAGCTGGTCTTTTTCATGGAAGTAGCTTATTTCTCCATCTATTTTGAAGGATAGCTTTGCTGGGTAAGTTCATCTGTATTGGAAGCTATTTGCCTTTAGGGCTTAAAATATTTCACTCCAAGCTCTTCTGACTTTCAGGGTTTGTACTGAGAAGTCTGCTGTAATTCTAAGTGGTATACCTGTATATGTGGTTTTGTTGTTGTTTTTTGTTTGTTTTTCTCTGACAGCCTGTAAAATTCTGGATTTTTTTTTTTTTTGAGTATCTGTGTATTTAGTAAGGATATTCCCTGGTGAACGTCTCCTTTCATCATTGTTTGGTGTTCTTTAAGCATCATTTGTATTATGAACTCTTTTGTTTGAGAAATTTTCTTTTATGGTTAGTGTAGGCATGTTAGTGAATCCATCTGTGCTATCCTGTAGTTTTTCTCTAACCCCAATTAGCCTTGGATTGGTCTTTTTGTCATCTGGTGGCTGCCAGATAGTCTTCTCTTACTTTCTTACTTCCTTTTTGGCTTCTTTGAGCTCTTTATCGTAATTCACTCTTTTGTCCTCAATATCAGGCACTGTCTTCACATTCATCCTTTCTGCAGTGTATGAATTCCATAGTTTTTTTATTTCAGGCATTTCTGTCAACATCTTTTCAAGGATTCCATATCCTTGTTGATTCTGTCATTCAAAATTTGAACTGTTTTGGTTTGTCTAGTATTTTACCTATTTCTCCAAAATCCACTGTGGGATACTAAATGTAATTGCTGTGAACTGTTGGTTTCTTTCCCTTTTTCTCCTCCCTTTTTTGGGGAGAAGAGTACTACAGGTTGGGGACCAGAGAAGTGAGGAGAGTTTGTGGCTTTTATGGAGATTTTTAATAGAATGTTTCCTCCCTGATTTTTTATGTTCAGTGCTATTATTTACTCCTTCTGTTATTTATTTTAAGTGACTTTGACTCTTGTCTCTATGTTTTGCCAAAAGAATTACTTCTGGGTATTCCAGTATCCACAGATTCAGTGTTACAACACTTCTATATGATAGTCCTTGCAGTTATACTTCCATCTTTTGTCTGGTCTCTTTGTACACTGTGACAGTTTATTTGGTTGAAAAAAAATAATGGAACGCTTCATGAATTTGTGTGTCATCATTACACTGGAGCCATCTTCTCTGCTTCGTTCCAGTTTTAGTACATGTGCTGCTGAAGTGAGCACCCTCTTTTTATTCTTTAGGGTGAGATCTCACCCTGCTGCCCTAGTCTTGAATTTGGCTCTTCCTGTCTCACACCGAGCAGCTGAGATTAGGGGTGTGGACCACTCACCTTGCCAGCATGGTCACTACTTGGGAACCCACTATTATAAGTTACTTTCATTGATCCATCCATGAAATTTTTTAGTCCTTTTAAGCAGGTATGTTTTGTCTTTTAAATTTTATTTGTTGGTGCTGGCACTCATGCAAAGCACACATTCCACTGCTAAGCCATACTCTCCCAATCCAAGAAAACAGTCTTTAAACACAAGCTTCCTGATTGGGCGTGCATTGGAGATTATACTGTAAGTGAAAATTTCTATGTTAAATTTATTGAAAATAAATTCCTTGAAGACAGTGACTTTTTATTCATTTTAAATAGGCATATAGTATAAGACTAATTTTTGTAATGTCTACTTATTTTCTAACAGGTGAGAAAATTGAATGTGAACTTCAAATACAGCAGACAGTGGGAAATGCATAGTCATGGTCATTTATAATCCAGTTTAAATTTAGGCTGATGCTTTATACTACTCTACATGACTGTTTTAGGCAGAGATGTAGATAATTTTTTTTAATTATGCTATACGTAGCTTAATTATTTTAGTTAAAGAATATGTCACTTGACACACATGGTGTTACACACCTTAATCCCAGTTCTCTGGGAAACTGAGGCAAGAAGATCCCAAGTTCAAATCCAGCCTGGGCAACTTAGCAACTTAGTGAGATCCTGTCTCAATATAAATAAAAATAAAGAGGACTCGTGATGTAACTCAGTATGAAGCACCTGGGTTCAACCACAGCACCAAAAAAAAACGACTTGTGCTTTAAGAATTGTCTGTTATACCATTTCCAAGAATAAAAACATAATTTGTTACTAGCTCTTATTATTCCATATTCTTACCCCATTTCTTCATTTCTTTCTTTCTTTTTTTTTTTTTTAGTGTAAATAGTAGAAAATTTTATTACATTGGATATTACATTTATAGACGATGCAGCTTGCCTGCTTTTGGTACCAAAATTTAGAAGTGAAAGTATTAATGATAAAAGTTAAAGCATTGCTGTGTGTTTTGTTTGGTTTTGTTTTGTTTTTTTAAAAAGAATCTCAAAACTTGCCTTTAGTTTTCTTTGCAGTATGCTATCATGCTTCAGAATGTTGAGAGTAAATAAAATCTTCATGTATTTTAAAGCCGTAGAATATTATTGTCTTTAAGACTGTTGTGGATGTCAAGGGGCTGTTAAAAGTGGCAGCTTTTGTTCTACAGTCAACCTGTAACTTACCCTGTCGTATTCCCTGTCACCTTCATTTTCTCTATCTAGAAAAATGCTTCATGGTATCTTAAATGCATCAACAACTAGTCAGCTGTCTAGTGATGTTGTACTGCTTTGCTACGGTCAGGAAAATTAGGAGCTCAGTGCAAATTGGATTATTTTATGTAGCAAAACTGCAAGACCAGGTTCAACACTTTTGTCTAGTTACATTAGAGGCAGATGTCTGTGCTCCCAGAAGTTAATTCTTCTTTCTATCCAGATTATCTTATACATTGCTTTTCATGTAGAAAAGACTAGGAAAATTAACCTACCCATGAATGTTCGTAACTGAACCAATGAATGAATAAATAGCTCAGGGAAAGACAATGTGTGGGGTCTAACTTCTAATCATGACTATATATGTTTTCATCATTTCCATTATATTTTATATGGCATCTTTCAATAATGGGAATGTGAGTATAGCAACGTTGAGAGAGAAACTGTTTCAAGTCACAAATGAAGGATAGGAATATAGCTGAGTGGTAAGGAGCTTGCCTAGTATGCATGAGGCCCTGTGTTCAATCCCCAGCACCACACAAAATAAAGTTATTAATGAACATGAATCTGACTGTCAAGTTTTTTATGAATAAGCTGATGATTTGCTTTTCTGTGCACACTTTTCCCCATTGCTGGGGAGTGAACCCAGAGCCTTTACATTGTGCCATGTCTCCAGCCCCACCCCATTTTAAACATAATTAACTTTGAGTCAGGGTTTTGCTAGGTTGGTAAGTGGCGTAGACTCGGTATGAATTTGGAATCCTCTTGTCTCAGCTTCCTGCAGTGGTGGGGTTACAGGCATACACTAACATGCCTGCTGGTTGCAATATTTTCTTACTAAAAACCTGTTACAAATGTTTCTAAAGGTATAAAACAAAAAAAACCAAAACTATGTATCTATAGACTACCTAAGATGGAAATGGTAGAGTACAGTTTGTTGGGAGGTCACTTTTTTATGAGAATACCGATTTCTGTATAGAAGAGATTCACTGTTGATGAGGGAGAAGTCAGAATGATGGTTGTCGTTCATTTGTCCCAAACATTCATTAAGTGTCATGTGCTAACTCCTAAGCGTCAAAGGCATAATCTTGTCCCATATAAATCTTACATCTAAAGTGAAAGGTAATTCACAAGGAAAACAAATGATTCTATGAGCTTCCAGCTAATGATAGATCTGTTTCCTGAGACAAGGAAAGTGGTGGTAGGAACTTGAGAAGTTCCCTTTGGCCCATGTCCTTTGAGGTGAGACTATTTAAGTATTGGATATGTATTTTGTTTTGTTTTGAGACTAGGACTCACTTTGTGATTCAGACTGGCCTTGAACTCACTACGTAGCCCAGGCTGGCCTCAAACTTTCTGTAGTCCTTCTGCCTCCCAAGGGTTGGCATTACAGATGTATGCCATCACACCCAACTCTGGACATAATTTTTAAGCTACTAAATAAAAAGAACATTCACTTTAAAATTTTTTGTTTTTCCCTGTTTCCCAGTATCCATCAACCAGTGCACACAACATCTTACATCACAATTTGTGGACTGAAGTGTTAGTATTTTCCTTGTTTTTCAACTTATAAATGCAGGGTTATCAGCATATACTCAAAAATGTTCAGCATGAGGGGTTTCATCTATTAATGAAAAGTAAAAAGGATGGATTGGCCAAGGAAGTTTCCATTGTTTTCTAGGTCAGTCTTAATCTGAATCCTCAAATATACAAAGGTTAAAAAATAGTGAACTAAGAATTTACTCTGAATTTGTAGACAAGTTACTCAAAAACATAAATTTGAATTAGTAGTTGAGATTGCAGATGCTAGGACATTCTTGGAAAACTTTATAGATGAAATAGTGCTGTGCCATGGAAGTCTTCAGTATTTTGCTTGTACTATAATTGTTTGTGAAAATAGGTCAGTCTCTTTTATAGTCACTAGAGCTCTGTAGCTAAATTTAGCTTATTTTTCAGGCAGTTATGCAGTATACTTACAAAACTTACTTTATTATGCAGAACACACCTTTGTAGAAATTTGAGACAGCTACCTTATGCATAGTAATTCAGCTCACAGAACATAAGCAGATGATGTCGATTCATTAAGAAATCATGAAATGTAAAGGAAGCATCACAAGTGGCAAGGCTCTGTCTTACGTGCACTTTGCAAAATTGAAATTGTGACAAATATTTGTACAAGCTGGGGTTTCTGTACTTGTAAATTTTACCTGATATGGTAAAGACTATTTTTTCATAATTTGGGGCTAAAGGTGCTCTCTTACACAGAAGAGCTGTATCCTGCTTATTTTGGCTGTTTCACATTAAAATTGTTTCAGTGAAGTTTAGTTGCTTTGATAGAGGGTAAGTTAAATATTTAATCGAAAAAGTAAATATTTAGTTGAGGCTATAAGATGAAGAAAAATTGGGCAGCTGAAAAATTTCCAAGTAACTTTTTTAACCTTTCAGATTAACAAATATTTTCCATATTAATCTATATACATTTAGATTCCATAGTCAGGGTTTTGTTTTGTTTTGTTCTGTTTTGTTTTTGGTGCCAGGGGATCAACTCATGACCTTGCCAGGCAGGCACTTGTGCCGCTGAGCTAAATCCCCAGCCCTCCATAGTCATTTTTAGTACTACTGTTAGGGTCCCAGGGTATTGTGGACTCCTTCTAGCGATTCTTTCAAGATTCTTGTTCTTAATAAAGAATTGGTCAAGATACATGCAAAAGGCAGCAAGATTTTACATTTATTGAAGGTAGGAAAAGAAATGTGCTTGAGCTGACTGGAGTGGGGAAAGAAGTCATCTCCACAGGGTGCAAAGAGGTCACTGTGAGAAAGCGAGCACAGTGGCAAAGAGGTTAATGACTGCTGCCCTTTGCATCACCTATTCTGATTTCAGATCTTTGCTGTCCTATCAAAAACCTGCTTGATCACCTGCCAGAAGAATTGAAGATAGCATTTTGTGATTGATCCCAGGTGTAGGGCTTGGTGTACGAGACCTGGATTTCTGTGATTGACAGGTCCACTTACCCAGATGCCTTGCCAGGCCCTAATCTCTTGCCTCAGTTCTATGTAAAATTCATAGAAAACCACAAAGAACTGTGCCAATATTTTCAGAAGCTTTATAACTCACATGTCATAAAAGTCACACCTCTCCCTTTTTAGTTTTTATCAGTACTCAAGGTTAAACCTAGGGCTTGTGCATATGAGGCAAACACTCTACCACTGACCTATATCCCCATCCTTTTTTAAATTTTCTTTTGAGACAGGCTCTGGTATCAAACTTGGATCCTCCTGTCTCAGCCTCCTAAGTAGCTGGGGCCACAGATGTGCTGTGCCCTGCCTAGCTTTACCACTATTTATTTGTTTGTTTGTTTGTTTATTTTTATTTATTTTTGTGACAGGGTCTCACTCTGCAGTGCAGGGACTGGCCTTGAACTCACTTTGTAGTCTAGGCTGGCCTTGAACTCACAGCAGTCCTTCCTCAGCTTCCAGAGTGCTGGGATTACAGGTGTGTGCCACTACACCACAATTTAATCTTGAGAAATTTTAATAACCCCCAAGATAAAGCCTATTCTCCTTTTCCCTCTTCTTCTCAGCTTGTACATAATGAGACTCTGCTTCAAAAATAAATAAATAAAAATTTTAAAGACAGTGTTGCTATGAATTCCTGGCCAGGCTTTAGTTTGTAATTCTCCTGCCTCAGCTTCCTGGGTGCTGGAATTCCAGGTGTGTGCTGTCACACCCAGCTAGCCTGTTACAATTTAAATAATGACTTCCTGTAATTGAGAGAATATATCCAAATATAGATCAATAAACAGCTTGACACTACTGTTATAACTCTGAAGAGGAATTGCCACTGGTCCTCATCTCTCCTTGGTGCATTCCCTGTGGTTCTCTGTAGCCCCTCAGCTTTCCCTAAAATGCAGTGGCCATTTCTCCTCTCTACTTTTCAAACTCGGACTGGTAGAAGTTCACTGAAATACATTTTCCTTTTCAGCTGCCTTGCTGAAAGAGTCTATGTTTACTCTCCTACTCAATCCAAGAATGACAAAGAATTAAAATTAAGAAAGGAAAATAGAAGAAAAAATTGCTCAGACTGGGGAGGGACATAGTGGCAAGAACAGGATTAATAAAGGATGTTCGGATTTCCAGGATCTGATGTGAGTAACTGAATGACACTTGCAAGCTATTTGAGAGAGAAGAGGCCTCAAGCAAAGAAACAAAAGGCAAAGGTGGTATAATATGGTAGAAGATAAGATAGGTGAAATTTAAAATTTTAGCCCTGAATTCTGAATTTTAATTATGTATCGCTAAAACACAAAAGATAACTAACTCCCTTTTCTGATGAGATTTAGTGCCCTTGAGATATTTTCTTTCTAGAACTTGGTGTAGAAACTTCGAAGCTGAACTGTAATGTGTTCTCTTCAGGATCCATGGTCTCAAGATTGGAGTCAGTGCAGCTTGGGAAGCACATATGGAACCTTTGGACTGTTTTTCAGCTCAATCACCAGAGGACTAAGTGTCACCATTCTCCTAGGTTTTCCCAGATAGGAAGAGTCCCATTCTGGGTTCCACCCATACTCAGTGTGCTTCCCTGGTGGTCTCTCTTCCAGAGAGATGGAGCTTATTAAGAACTAAATAACTAAGAACCTTGTACTTAAGATCCTCCTGCCTCAGTCTCCCAAGTTTTGTGATTACAGGCTTAAGTAATTGTTGTATATTTGAGTTTGGCATCGTGTTTGTAGCTCCCAATAGTAATTTGATCTCTTCTCATAATTTTGCATATCTTAAATGCACTGACTATTCTTTTGAGACACTGCTAAATTACAGAAGAACGAATAGAAATCCTTTTTTTACTGTGACTGGTACTAATTATAGTACTTCCTCTTTGGCATGAAGTATAAATTAGCATATTAAGAAAGGAATGAATTTTGCCAAATCTTTTTTATCATGTGACATGATCATGAGCTTTTCTTTTAACTTTTAAAGAGATGATATATTAATAAGCTGCCTAATGTTGGCTCATAGTTAACATTCCTAAAGTGACCCCTACTTGGTGATTTGTAATATAGATTTCACTTAAGATATTTTTGCTTTTCTGTTAATGAGCACATTTGGACCACAATTTTATTTTTCATGCTGTCTTTGTTAGTTTTATATTAGGATTAAGGTAAAAAGAAGTGGGAAGGTTTTGTGTGTGTGTGTGTTCTGTAGGCAACTTGAGAGTTAGATGGTATGTACCTTTCGGGTTTAAAAAATCTTGGTTTTGACATTTTCTTGCCTAAGCGTACTTTTATTTTTAATCGTTTTATTTTGAGAGCAACTCAATATAAAGAAAATTTGCAAGAAGAATACAAAAAGCCCTGTATTTAACTAAATGACCAGTTTATCACTATTTGCTGCATTTGTCTTAATCAGCTCTTTTTCTCCCTCGTGCCTGCGTGTGGATCCTCTCAGCATACACAGGCACAGGCACCTGCACATGTACACGTTGTATGACTTTTTAGTTTTGCTGAACCATTTGAGATTATGGACAGCATGGCCCTTTACTCAAACATTTAAATGTGTGTCCTTTAAGAACTAGAATATTTTCTCATCAAATTTAGGAAATTTAATATCTATTCAATAATGTTCTGAATGCATATCCATCGTTGGATTTCATCAGTTGTCCCAGTAATGTTCTTCACTGCAGTTCTCCCTGTCTTACCTCTCCACTACATACCCCCACCCAAGCTAGTCCGCAGTTACACGTTCCACTTGGCTTTAGGGTCTTTTAACCTGGAATGGTTCTTGAGCCTTTGTAAAAGTTTTTCTGTGTCTTATGAAGTCAAGTTTTCTGAGAGGACAGCTCTGTGATAATTTTCTCATCTTGTTCCAACTCCTGGTCTTTGTTCTGAACTTCTTTTTTTTTTTTTTTTTTATGTGGCTCCAGGGATCAGACTCACAACCTCGCGCCTGTCAGGCAAGCGCTTAAGCCACTGAGCCAAACTGCCGGCCCTAGTTTTTGTGAGACAGGGTCACACTATCGCCTTGCACTCACACTGTAACCCAAGCCGGCCCCAAACTCGCGAAATGACCCTCCTACCTCAGCCTCCCGGGCGCTGGGATTAAAGGCATGCGCCACCACGTCCCACTGTTCTGAACTTCTTTGAGGAAAAAAGAATTAATAATATGTTTTCCAAGAACTGTTAAGCTTCCATGCTTCTAAATTTATTAACAGAATACTACAGTATGTCTCATTAAAAATAAATTTCTACTAGTGAGGTATACATGTATACCCTATTTGGTTTCTAATTTTGAATAATTTTTTCCTCAACTAGGCTAGCCAGTGGATTACCTCTTCACTCGTTTTTCACTCGTTTTTTCTTCTATAACTGTTTTGCCTTAACCTATTATAATTCTTTAGCATTTCTTGTGTGTGTGTGTGTATGAGTTGAACGTTTAGTGTATTGATTTTTGCTTTTGTTTTTTCCCCTTGGTTTTGGGGATTGAACACAGGTACACTCTACCACTGAGCTGCATTCCAGTCCTTTTCATTTTTTATTTTGAAACAAGGTCTCACTAAGTTGCCCAGGCTGGCCTCAAACTTGCCATCCTCCTACCTCAGCTTCTCAAGTAGCTAGGGTTATGGGATTGTGTCACTGCACTAGTGTTTGTTTGTTTGTTTGTTTAGTTTTAAATTGACTAACGTACTATTTTTAAAAAACAAAATATGAGCTGGGCATGGTGGCACATGCTGCCAGTTCCAGCACTCAGAAGGCTGAGGCAGGGGGATCACCATGAGCTGGAGGCCAGCATTGGCTTCAGAGTGAGCTCAAGGCCAACCTGAAGTATATAGCGAGACCCTGACTCCAAAAAATATATATATGACATATATACATAAATGGTTTCATCATGTCTCACAGAATCTGATAGTAACCTTTTTTCTTTATTATTTTTACATATTCTGCAATTACAGAAATAGATTCAATGTGAAGTAGCTTAGGAGCATACATTACGCAGTTTCTAGATGTTTGAGGTTTTTCTTTCATTTTTCTATTAACGTCAGGTGATGTGATCTGTATCATTTCATTTTCTTTAGTTTTTCTTTGAGTTTCTTGTTTTGATGATCTGTTGGTTGCATGAGTATGTCTAGGCTTTTCAGAAGTGGGGCATGAGTAGCATGTTTGTCTTTCTATTACTTTCATATATAAATGGCAACTTTGGTAGGTATAAAAGTCTTGGAATAAAATTCTCTATCCACAACATTTGTAGGCCATTGCTTCATTATTGGCTATCACCTGATATTACTAAGAAGTCTGAGGCCACCCTGATTGAGGTTTTTTTTTCTTTTTTTTTTTCCTTTGTTGGTCTACTGGAATATGTTATGGTCTTCAAATTTAATACCTAATTTCCTTCAGTTAGTTAATTTTTTTCTTTCTTCTGAGTTTCTCTTTCACTGTTTGATTTTCTTTTTGCAGTGTGCTGGTTAAGCTGGTGAGTCTGCATTGCTCATACCCTTTCCTCTGGTCACCTCACATTTGTCTGTGCTTCGGCGCGCTCTGGACTTTGTTCTGACTTCCTGTGGACTGTTTGCTGCAGGGTCTTCACTTCTCGTTGTTGCTCATGCCATTTAAAAGATTGCCTTGATTTTTTAAATCTTAAATGTCTTTTCTTAGCTCTGTTAATACTTTTTATATTTTTGTTTCTTCTTTTTTATCTTTGTTTCACAAATGAGGTTTTCTGTAATTTTCTTTTATGTAAATTGTTAATTTTCTTTTGTTCTCTAGGGTAAATCAGACTGACAAGTTCTTGAGTATAACTTAAAAGTTAGTAGTTTTTATTTCAGAGCTTGTTTGGGTTCTGTAAGTTTTGTTTCTGTTTTCTATTTAAAGGGTAGCAGTTTTCTCTGTTGTTTGCCCAAAAATAGTGTGACTAAGGTCTTGTTGGCTCTCAGGGTGTCCAAATACCATTTGTATCTTCCTCTTGAAATGTAAACTGGTGGGCTGAACTATATGGAATTATTTTAGTTATGATACTCAGTTTATTGAAAGAGGTGATGAGAAGCTGGTCTTGTTAGCTTGTTATAGGTAATAAAGTTTGTTTCTATTGGTTTTTCTCTTGATGCTTATTGAATTTCCTGCAGATTTCCATCTTTACTGGTTTGAGACTTTTCTTTCCCAGCAGGAAGACTTGACTATTGGGTATTATATTAGTTCCCATGGCTGGTATAATGTGACCACAGATTTGGTGACTTAATGCAGAGTTACTGTTTTCTCTTACAGCTGTGGAGGCCACAAGTCCACAGTCAGTCTCACTGGGCCAAAGTCCAAAGGCCAGCAGCAGTGTACTCGCTCCAGAGGCTTTAGGGGAGGTGCATCTGTTCTCCTGATTCTACCCCTGGCGGTTTTCAGTCACATCCCTCCAACCTTCAAGACCAAAATCATCGCATCTCTCTGCAGTATATCAGGTCTTTTCTGCCTCTCTGCTAAGGAGGTAGGACTGCATTTATAGGCCTCTGGTTATTCTAAGACTGTCGTAATTCTTAGTTTAATTAAATCTACAGAGACTTTATTTTTCAAATGAGGTAGCAGTTTTACATACAGGTTTAAGACCTGATCTTTGGAAGCCATTATTAGCCTACCACAAATATAAACCACATTAGGCAATAACTGGATTAAAACCTCACAGGTTGTATGCTGTTTTTTAGAATCACAGGCATTATCCTCCTGACCAAATGATGCAAACTCAGATGCTGTGTTGGAACAGTCGATGGAATGGGCAGGAGTGGAGGGGACTCTGGAGAATGCAAGTGGTTAGTTAGGGAGAGGCGCAGCGTGTGTGAGGCCAGACTCAGGCTATTCACTTACAGCCCTAGTTTGTAGCTGAATTTTTCATAAATTAATCTTTATGCAGTAAATTAGTCTCATCTCAAAACCTTCATCGTAGTGTTGAGAAATAAGACCTTTTAGTGGGGAATTTATCAGCATGATTTTAGATAACAGTATTTAATTTACTAATGATGTTTACCTGGGTATTCCTAGAACATTAGTCTTTCACTTCATTTTGGGAGGAGGTTGGTTTTTGGTCTGCCTGTTATTAAATTAGATAGTAGAGCACTTTTCTAAGTTCTTCATAATTTGATTTTTCCAGATGTATTATTTTTAAGAACTCATTACTTTTTCTGTAAAGATTAAGCTGATAAAGTCTTTTAGAGATAAACTTGGCTTTAGAACATAATGAGTAGATACTTGCTTGGCTATTCTGTTTTTGTTGTGTTTTAAATAAGATGTAAGTGTATGCCTTGTGTTCTTGTGTGCCTTAAAATACCCCCTGTACACACATGAATAATAGTTTGGGGGATTATGTGATTCTAGGTTCATGAACTTATTCTTAGAACTTTGTTTATTTTCTGTTGTCTTTTAGGATTTAGTTTTACATTTGAGGTGTCAAATACCAGTTTGATACTCTAGTGAAAATTCTGTAAAGAATGTTACTTTTTTTATTTCTTGAATTTCTGTAGTTGTGAACAACAAGGAATGAGTTTTTAGCAATCAATTCAATGAGCTTTATAGGCTTAAAAATATTTCAACTGAGAAATTTTTGAAATTTTCTTCATAGCCTCTGTTCTCTCCATTAGAAAGACTTCTATATAGATGTGTATAACTCTTCTCCCTTTTGCTGAGTTTTTATTATTTTCACCTGGTTCTTTCAGTTCATTTATTCAGCAGATGTTCTACAGTGTGCTCTGTGCTAAGGGAATTGACCTAGGGAATTCAAAGGAAGGCGGCTTTCCTGAAGAACTGATGCTTGTGATAGGAATTAGCTAAGAACTGAGGGAATAGTTTTTCAGGTAGAAGTAGCATTTGTGTATATATTTTCCAGAAGGATGATGAGTATTATGTACTTTTAAGAAAGTCCTTATTTTTGGTGTAGAGACTGAGTGGGGGAGGGCAAATGAAGTGAGATGAGACTTGAAGGAGGGAGACCGGGACCTGACTACTTAGGGCCTTCATGTGAGTCATCAAGCAGTTCTTTCTCCTTTAGACAGTGGAAAGCCATCAAAATCTTTCAGGATAGAAGCAGTGTGCAGTGATGTCAAAATGCATGTAAAGGAACAAAATAAATAAACTGATATTCCGCAGAGAGAATTGATGGTCACCTGGAGACCAGAGTGCATCAGGAAAAAGTGCACAGTTTTGAGAATAGTTAGGAAATGCAACCCAAGGGTCTTGATAAAGGACTAATGACAGATAAGACACAGAAAGATGTCAGAGATGTTCTTGATTTCTGTTCTCCTTGGTGAGTGCCTTAGTTGCTTTTCTCATTGCTGAGAAAAATGCCTGACACCCAAAGTTAAAGGGGAAAAGATTTATTTGACTCACAGTTTATAGAGGTTTCAGTCTATAATCAGTGGCTCCAAGGCAGGGTGGTGTGGCAGGCATGCATTGCAGAGGAAAAACTTTCATGGCAGGCAGACCAGCAAAGGAACAAGGGATCTTAACAGAGTCTTTCTTCCCCTTTTATACTCTAGGCTACTGGAATTAGGGCAGTGGACTGATTCAGTAATCCCATACGCCTAATCCTAGCATTGCACCATGAATCTGTCACACCCTTTAGAGTCAGCCACCTCTGAAAAAGCCCCACCTATGACTGCTTGTGGGGGACATCTAGACACAAGCCATAACAGTGAGTGATGGTGTTTCACTCATTGGTAAAAGCCAAAGACATTTGAAAGAGTACTTAGGTGGCATAGAAAAGAAGGTCTGCAAAATGGAAGCCTTTAGGAGTGTCAGTGTTTCATTGTCCAGGATATGAAAATAAGCTTGGAAAGAAGACAAAGATAGAAAAGCTATGGGTATGACAAAGTCAGGAGCATACAGCGTTATGAACAGCCAGTGGAAGAGTATTTCAAGGGGGATTCTTCTGTTGAATGCTGCCATGAAAACTCCATTAGGGCACAGCTAAAAATGTGCATTGGATGAAGTGTCTTGGAGCAATTTGGTCAAAATGGCCAGACATTGCTTTAGAGTATCACCACTTCCACCAAGAAGTTTAATGACACAGGAAGGAAAGAAGCAGGTGGGTAGCTCCTGGGGTCTGAGTCACATGAAGACTCACTTTTAATTGAAAGAGAAGTAGCTACAAAGAAGGAAAAGAGAAAAATAGTGTAAAGTTCCTGGAAGAACATGTAAGGTGTTTAAGATGCTGTTAAAGTGTGAACTCCAAAGCTGTAAAAGAATCATCATTGAGAGGGCAGAGTCCTCTGTTCGAAGAGAAACGTGAGGATGAGTTTGAAAAGAATTCCCTTGAAGCAATTTACTCCTTTATTGATCTCCCTCCACGGTGTCAAATTTGCTGGTCATTGTCACTATCACAACTTTCAGTTAAGTGACTGTTCTTCATTTCCATGAGCCTGCAGTATTTTCTTAGTACCTTTTTAAAAATCAACAGCTTGTGACTTTTATTCATTTACTCTCATATCTTTAATGGGTAGTTTCTAGTTAAGAGCTAATGAAGCTTTTTGAAGCAAAAAGCATCTTTTTTACTTCTGAGTTTTATCTGTCCATCTCCTTTGTTTTCCTGTTTTTTATATTTAATGCCTGAATTGGCTTTGCCACAAATTACAGTTTGTTCTCTTTCTCTCCCTCTTCCCTTCACCCTCTACCATCCCCACTTTTTTCCCTACCTCTCTCCCTCCTAGGGCATTTGTCTTTGAAAAGCAGAGGAAGGTAATCCTGGAGGAAGTCTCAGCTTTTTTATTTGGTCGTGTGTCCTACCTCATATGTTTTCTTTAAAAGCCCATTTTAAGACTTCTTTTACTTCATTTGCACTTACTCAGGATAGCATATGTAGGAAAACTGGAGTGTGAATTGAGAAATCTAGGTCCTATTTTCAACGGAACCAGCTTTGTAACCTTGGGCAAATTATTCTATTTTTCTGCATTTTCTCATTTGTAAAACAGGCTTAAATAGATCGTTTCTACATTTTGGCTCTGATTACACAGGTTACCAAAATCAAATTTATTAATATAATTGTGTATAATCATTTTTAAAGCAGTCGTCAGTGAAAAATTTCATACTCCAAATAGCAGTAAAAAAAAATATCCAAAGATTACCCCTTATAAAAAAAATTGCTGTAGTTTTACATGCTTTTTTCTCATGATCATGAGATAACCTTGAAATGGCTGTCTTCTGTTACAATAGATAATTTATTTCTGTGTCACATGGCCTGGGAAGTTAAAAGTGCTTTGGAAGCCTAAATTCTCCTTTACAAAGATATGCCTGCAAGCAGTATGTGTTTCTTCACTGAATTCCAAAAATTGCTTAATGTACATTCTAGAGGTCAGCTGACTGACCTCATCGTGGAGAACAAAACCCACTCATCTGTAAGCATGAGTGAACAGTGTCAAGTGTTAAGATTTGGTTGCACTAGTCAGTTTACATTCCATATCCCACTACAAGCAACTTCTTACACACTCTTGCCTGTGCTGTTAGCCAGTGCTTCTACTCTCTCTTGCTTTACGCATTTTTCCCTCTGGCTTCACCTTCAGGCTTAGGTTCTTATCTTTTGCAGGTCTGCTTCCTCCAGGCTTTATAGTTAAACCTATCTCAGTGCTGTCAGCAATCCTCTGGTTACCAGCATCTGCCTTGGTAGTAGGGCTGCCTGTTTGGCAGTAATCTGTTATTACTGGAGTGCATTGTTTGAACCTTACCATCTTCTACCTTAATTAAATATCTCTTAAAGAAATGTTTCTCAGAAAAAGCAGGGCTTGTCCTAAGAATAATTCTATCAGTTACTAAGAGAATATAATTTTCCTCCATATTGCTTACATGTATCTACACTTTATTCTATGTATGGATCCTGGAGAGGTTCTTCATTAAATAGATATTCAAGACGGCTACAATTGTTAGATCAGCTTTGCTTTAAAAAAAAAAAAAAAAAAAAAAGAAGCAATGGAAGCATACTGGTTAAAGATGTTTTTCTTTACACCAGGTATGGTAGCACATGCCTATAATTCCAGCACTTGGGAGGCTGAACCAGGAGGATTGCTGAGTTTGAGGCCAGCCTGGGCTACAAACTGAGTATAAGACTAGCCTGAACTGCATAGTGAAACCCTGTCTCAAAAAAAAAAAAAAAAAAAAAAATGGGCAGCAGACAAACCTGAACAAATGACTTCCTGGCCCAATCTTAGAATTTTTCAACTAGGGATTAGTTTGGTCTCCAAAGACTCCCTTGTAATCCCAGTATTTGGAAGGCTGAGGCAGGAGGATTGCTGCAAATGGAAGGCCAACCTGGGCTATATAGTTAATTCAAGACCAACCTGGACTACATAAACATAAAGACCCTGTCTCCAAAAAAACCAATAAATAAATGACACAAAATTGTTCAATACATTTTCCGATTATATCTAAGGTCAGTCTTATCATCATAGTACTTTGCTGAAAATATTCAGCTCAGCTGGTAATACTTGTGCTGTATTGTGATGAGACGCAGTACACACTGAAGAAGCTCTAAGGATAGGGCAGGGACAGGGAGTTAAGTTAGTGGTATAGTGCGTGACACCTGCAGCTAACAAATTTTCATGGGCAAATTGAATCCCCTTGGGGCTATTTGTAGATATGTGCCAATTTAATAATTTGACTAAGATACTTGTAATCCTCTTAAGCAGGAGGTCTATGTAAACATAGTATTCAGAATAAGTAAATAACTTTCTGGCATTATATTTACATAACCAGCTGCCGTATTTATGTAGCCTATAGTCAGCTGCTTCACCAGTACCCTACAAATTATTCAGAACCCAAGAAGATATGATTTCTTAATTGCCTTTTTATCTTCAAATAATTTGGTACTGTCCTTTAAATGCATATCTGGAAAATAACTTCTGGGATTGTTTATAAAAGGGAGATTAAGGTCCCTATTAGGTGAGGTCAGAATCCAGATGTGGCAGTGTGTGTAGAAATATAATAATAATTGATCAGTTTCCATTTACTGGATGCCTCATTTTTGCAGGGTTCTGTGTGACTACTTGCCAGTCATTACCTCCTTTATACTTTACACCAACATTCAGAGGTAAGCGTTAATACAGCCCATTGTACAGAAGAAGTTGAGGGGCGCTAGAGTAGTAGGCATCAAGTATCTTAAGCATAGTACTCCCCACCCTCCATCCTAGCTAAGGAAATTTCTACACAAATGAAGCAAGTTGCTGTTGACCTTTGGTAGGGAACTTACCCACACTGCAGCTCCGTTCCTTCATTTAGGAAATAAGAATCCTAATACAGTAGCACCTGTCTTCTAGGATTCCTGTGAAGATTAAACAGTGAATGCCTCATAGAAAATTTAAGGAAGTGTTTGGCCAGTAGGCACCACCCCGTTAATGTTAGGTGGTGATCACTAGGCCTGTAAGCACTTTATCTCTCCAGTTACTGTTAAGGTAGTGAGCTGTAGAAGGAATGAGAAATCCAGGGTGTCTCATCTTAAATACGTTTTAAGAGAATCTTATGTGCTTTCCAGATGATTTTTTTAAAATTTCCTTTTCTTTTGTTCTTTGGCTTGATTTATTTTTGACTTTTTAGTAAAAGTAACTTGAAAGAAGTTCAGTTAGATGAAGCACAGAAAAACTGTAAGGTAAAGCAGGTTCCTAAAGGTTGTGTTACTGCTTCTAAATCGAGGAACCATTGGTTACAGATAAAGTCAGGTCCTCCTTTTGGACCTTTTCCTGAGCTATTCTTCTTCTCAGAAAGAAACTAGTCATTACCAAGCTTCCTCCCGTGAGCTAGGCTCTGTTCTAAGTGTGGAGCACATACCAATGAATTAAACAAAAATCTCTGCTCTCATGCAGTTTGTGGCTATTCTGAAGTTGATGTGTATTTTGCCTGACCTTGTTTTTATGTATTTTAACTCTAATTGCTTTTGCTGTATTATTCAGCATATTGCCTTGCATTGTTCTTGAGAAATGTCTGTGTTGATATAGTTAGGTCTGTTTTGCTAAATAGTATTCCATTATTTATCTATTATCTGTTATATTCCATTATTTATCATCTATCATTATTATCATTATCTGTTCTACTTTCTAATGAGCAGTTAGATTGTTTCTAATGTTTGTTAGTACAGTTCTCCAAAAAGATCATTACACACATCACCTTGGGCAGATGGGAAAGGTTATTATTTTGGTTTAGTTTGGTTCTTTGAGCTTCTTGCTTCAGCCTCCCAAGTGCCAAGTGAGATTACAGTCCGCGTCACTCTACCCAGCTGGAGAAGTTTCTGAAAGGCACCACATTTAACATTTTCTTTTGCCACCTGCAGTGCATTTTATTCCATCTTTTTTAAAAAAAAAAAAAGGCCACATAAAACCTACCAAGTTGATTTCATCACCTCAGCGTCCACACTTGCTCCGAGATGTGTAATGAGGAGTGAAGTTGCTGAGTTGTTGCTGAAGTGCATCATCAGCTCCACTGCTTGTGCTTCTGTATTTAGCAATGTAAGGGAACTTCCTTTTCCCTGCATTATTACCAGCTCTTGATTTAGCCACATGCACATGAGATGCATTTTGTTTTAAATTCACCTTCCCATATTTATTAATGAAGTATTAGAAGTGTTTTAAAGTGTACTGTGCAGGGCTGGAGGTGTCGATCACTGGTAGAGTGTTTGTCTAGGACATGGGGGCTCTGGGTTCAACCCCCAGTACTTAAAAAAAAAAAAATTAGAAATTTTGAACTTAAGTTAGTCAAAGCTGGTAACCAAGAAGAAACGTTATTATGACTAACTTCTCCTTCTGGCAGAAAATAAATAGCATGAGAATTTTGTAGTAATAAGACCTATATTGTATTTACACTGTGCCTCAATACTTTATGAAGTGAATTCGTTTAATCTTATAAGAACCCTGTAACCTTAGCAGCTTCTTACACAGATGGAGAGATTCAGAGAAGCAGTGGCAGAATTACAACTGTGCGGTGTTGTTAAGTAGAACTAGAATGTAAAGCCAGCTTGGTCTAACGACATAACTTGTATTCTTTAGGACATTGTGTTGTGAGGAATTCTCAAAGGAGAAAGATTTGTCATTCCTGCTCTCTATTGTTGGTTTGTTAAATATATTTGTTTCTGGGTTACACGCAGGTCTTTTTTTTTTTTTCTTTCCTAAAAAGAACTTTAATCTTGTGAAATTTTTCCTTGTCATTTCTAGCCTAAAATGATGATCTTGTAGGCTAATGTAGTGGTCTTGATTGATCTCACTTTGAGCTCCTTTTCTCTTTAGCCTTTATTCTTTATCTCTTTCTCTCATTTTTTACACCTTCGACCTTACCTCTCATCCCACCACCCCAGTGCTTTGCACCCTTGCTGTTCCTCAGTCACATATGAAAATTTAAATGCACAGATATGTACGTTTCCACCAGATCCTTGAAATTCTGATTTCAGAAAGTTCACACGTAGTACCATGGCATGGCCGTGAGCTGAGTCATCGGCACACTGGTTAATGGTGCTTTCGAGTTAAGCAGATTTGTAATAGAGTTCTGATGTTCCTTTCAATTGCTAGTTGAATGACACTGACTAAATTCTTTAATGTTGGCTAAGGTTCTTGATTTATACATTGGAGTTAATATTAGTATTCACATTAGAAAGTTGTCGATGAGATTACAAGAGGTAATGTTTATAAATACCAGAGTGATTTAGAATTCTTAAACATGTCTGCTAATAAGATTCCAACATTGCGTTATCCTTTCTCCAGTCAAAATATTCTTCCATTAATGTATGTGAATGCAGTGTCAGAAAAGTAATCTGATAAATACCACTATGATGGCCAGTTTCATTATTTACCTTCCTTTTGGAGAATGTTGGGGGTCAAAGGGAGAGGCAATTCCTACTACAACAATCAGCCAGTCTTTGCCTGTGTATTATTTTGGCCCTCAGAAGAAAAGGGGGGAAAGGTTGCTAGGAAAACAAACATTTTGTTTCCTTCATAAAGGTTTTTTCTTCCCTTTACTCTCTGAGCTTAACATTACCAGCATCTTTTGTCCTTCTGGTTTCAAAACTGCCTACTGATTGAGCTAAGGACTTTCCTTACTCTGTCTCCTACTGCCCATCTCTTCTTTAGCTCCATTCTGTGCTTACTATTCTCTCCTTCTTTCAGGTTGCTTTTAATTTAGTGTGACTCATTTGATTGCTTAGATCTCAATTCTCTACATTCCTAAGCTATTACTCAATGATAGCCCAACCTACACATACATTATTACCGGGTATCTCTTGTCTGTGTGGGTCTGTTCCAGACAAGCGAGTAAACTCAAGCATTAGAAAGGGATTGTGTTAGCTGAGTTTTCTGACTTTTCAGAAGGTTGTCACTAGACCATTTGATTTTCTTTATAATTGCATCTACTGGACCAGGGATATAGCTCAGTGACAGCACCTGCCTGGCAAGTGTGAGGCCATGAGTTGGATTCCCAGTACCAAAAAAAAAAAAAAAAATAATAATAATAATAATTACAATTACACATACTGGTCACAGAGCATAATAATGGTGCATGTTGTTACCATTAGATTAACAGATAAACAGAACCCAATTTTGTTATGTTTATATATAATAAACTTTGTTGTTTGTATGTGTAATTGTTTGCAACTTGAAAATGAAAGCAGGACAACTTTGAGTAATTTAATAACTTCACTGAGTTTAATCAAACACTGGAAAATCTCACAGAATAGGTAGAAAATGGACTAGATTTTAAAGGATGGGTGTAGGTTTTGTTTTTGTTGTTTTGTTTTTTTTTGTTTTGTTTTGTTTTGTTTTCTGTAAGTAGAGAGGAAAGACAAGGGATTCCAGTTAAGGAGACTCACACATGAGCAAAGGCTTAAAGGAAAGAAAATGAAATTTCGGGCCACTGTGAGTACATCATTTTTTGCTTTTTCAGAGAGTAGATGCAGTGGGAATGAAGCTAGATAATTTCCAGTCAAACTTTGTAAATTCCTAAATGTTTACCTAAGATGCTTGAATTAATAGGATTTTGTGCAACCTCTAGATTCATTTGGCTTTTCTTGGTTAATACAAACACACAACTTAGTTCTGATTATACACGTTCATTTCCTTAAATGCTTTGTTTGGCTCATACATGCTGATGGCCACTGCTAAGTCTGTTCACTTTAAGTGGTTGTTGTACCTTTGGGTCAGATCTGTTCTTCATCCCACTGCCATAGTTCTCTCTGCCTATTGCCCATTTTGAACTGTGCTTGATCAGTCTTTTCTACCAGTGCTTTGTTAATCTCCAGATTCCAACCTAGCAGCATAATCAGTGTCTGCTTATCATAAGAGTTATAAATTCTTATTTAAAACCTCCTTTGATCTCCTTTACTCTAAAAAGATTATTGAATATTTTATTTCTAAGACAATTACTGACTTTTTTTCCTACTTTTCTTTTTTTTTGCAGACCTAGAGGATCAAGACATAATGGGAGCATTTTTAGACAAGCCAAAGATGGAAAAGCATAATGCCCAGGGGCAGGGTAATGGGTTGCGATATGGGCTAAGCAGCATGCAAGGCTGGCGAGTTGAAATGGAGGATGCACATACAGCTGTGATCGGTTTGCCAAGTGGACTTGAAACGTGGTCTTTCTTTGCTGTGTACGATGGGCATGCTGGTTCTCAGGTTGCCAAATACTGCTGTGAGCATTTGTTAGATCACATCACCAATAACCAGGATTTTAAAGGGTCTTCAGGAGCACCTTCTGTGGAAAATGTAAAGAATGGAATCAGAACAGGTTTCCTGGAGATTGATGAACACATGAGAGTTATGTCAGAGAAGAAACATGGTGCAGACAGAAGTGGGTCAACAGCTGTGGGTGTCTTGATTTCTCCTCAACATACTTATTTCATTAACTGTGGAGACTCGAGAGGTCTACTTTGTAGGAACAGGAAAGTTCACTTCTTCACACAAGATCACAAACCAAGTAATCCGCTGGAAAAAGAACGTATTCAGAATGCAGGTGGCTCAGTAATGATTCAGCGAGTGAATGGCTCTCTGGCTGTGTCTAGGGCCCTTGGGGATTTTGATTACAAGTGTGTCCATGGAAAAGGTCCTACAGAGCAGCTTGTCTCACCAGAGCCTGAAGTCCATGATATTGAGAGATCTGAAGAAGATGATCAGTTCATTATTCTTGCATGTGATGGTATCTGGGATGTTATGGGAAATGAAGAGCTCTGTGATTTTGTAAGATCCAGGCTTGAAGTCACTGATGATCTCGAGAAAGTTTGCAATGAAGTAGTTGACACCTGTTTGTATAAGGTAGCTAGCCTTTTTTTAAGAACATAAACTGGTTTTTTTGTGTCATATTAATTACTGCTTATTTAATCATTTTAAAGCAGGTGGTGTATAGCCTAGTCTGATGTGTAATATATACTCAACGCATGCTGCTCTGCTTTCTAGAGAAGTTAGGACTGATTTCTGTAGGAGTATACAAGTTCAGCAGCATTTAAGACTAGAAAATTCAGGTCCTTGACTTAGGTTCATTGTTTTTTCTACCACACACTGCTATATTTTGTCAGTAATGCTCATTAACTCATTTTTAATATTTTAAACAAATACTGATTTTATAAAACTGTCTGAGAGTATATATTTGGTTTTCTTTTACCTTGCGGAAGTAAAAATCAGCACAATATAGCCTTATATGTACATAGCCAGCTCAATTTAAAACCTTAATTAAAATCTGATCTTACTTAGAAATCAGGTTTATGTATCATCTGACACGTTTTAAAAAGACACAAGTAGCTAGGCATAGTGGCACAGTCCTGTAATCCCAGCACTTGGGAGGCTGAGGCAGGAGGCAGGAGGATCGCCGTGAGTTCAAGGCCAACCTGCACTGTGTAGCAAGACCCTGTCTCAAAGAACAAAACAAAAAGGCACAAGTAATGACTTCCTAATGCATGCTGTCGGTTTCTGAATTTTGGGAAAACGATGATTTAAAGTACATATGTTCTTTGTCTTTTAGCGTGCATGAAAGTGGCATCCATTTGTTGGTGGTTTTCTAAAAACTTGAGAATTAAGTGTCAGTTAAATTTTTTTCTTGAATTGTGAGACTCAAATATTAGTAAATTACAACTTGGGTTCTATTTAATCTCTTCTGCATTATACTGTCTTTTAAATAGTGATTACTTTAACATTTGCCACATTTTGTATAATTTTCCTACAGGATTATCTTTTCCTATTAAATTGTTACATTGTTTGTCATTTAATGCTACAAGATCACTTTTTCCATATAGCTGACTTAAACATTCAAAATGTAAAAGTTAACTCCAGTTACTAACAGAAAAGAGGGTAAAAAAAGATCAACATTGGCCCCGTGCTTTCATTACAGATTTTGAATGCTTACATATATTTAAAAATGAATATATTTCCTAAGCTAAATTTAAAAAGTTAAAAGCTAGTTTATAAAGTTTTACTTCCAATTCTCAATTTTTACTTAATGAAGCAAATGTATTAGCCCTATAATTTATAATTTATTATATAAATATACCTATTTCTGTAAATTTTATATAGTTATATATTGCAGTTTATAATTTATTTTAAATGTAAATTTGTCAGCTATCACTTCATGACAAACCCTACTTGTAAAAAATACCACTAGTGGGCTGGGGATTTAGCTCAGCGGCGTAAGTGCCTGCCTGGCAAGCATGAGGTTGTGAGTTTGATCCCCGGTACCAAAAAAAAAAACCAAAAGGGCTGGGGATTTAACTCAGTGGTTCAAGAGCTTGCTTGGTAAACGCAGGATCGTGAGTTCAATCCCCCGGTACCAAAAGAAAAAAAGAAAAAGAATACCACTAGTATTTTCTATCATGTTGTATGGAATATAAATGTATATACTTGTATTAGATATTGCATCAAGTTAAGTAGGTCACCTGTAAATATTGAGAAATAATTTTGTTTTATAAAATTTTTAAAAGTGATTATAACTATAGGATTAAACTGTAATGTTCTGTCCTGTCTTTTGAACTGTTGATTAGTATATGTCCAATATGGTGTTTGAGGCCAACTGACCCCCATAAACATACATATTTCTCATAAGTAACATTTTTATTAAACAGGTATAACTGCATTTGGCATAGCTATAAATGTTTTTTAAGGTTTTGAAAAGCACAAAGGAAACCAAAATATTTTCTCAAACTTTTTTCTTCCCAGGGAAGTCGAGACAACATGAGTGTGATTTTGATCTGTTTTCCTAATGCACCCAAAGTATCTCCAGAAGCAGTGAAGAAGGAGGCAGAGTTGGACAAGTACCTGGAATGCAGAGTAGAAGGTGGATCATTTAACAAAAAATAAGTAGCTTTATTAAGGAAAAACCTTCAACAGAATCACACTTAAACATTTTAGCTTTTAGTTCCTTATGTGATTTTAACATCTAGTGTTTAGTGTACAAAAGTGGGGAAGGGTGTTCTGCAGTGGCCATTTAGATACATGTGTGCAGTTGTCCTGTTATAGATACACAAGAAATAACAGCTAGTGTGGCCTGCTAATTCAGGGTATTTTTGTTTTAAAAAGGCTCAAAAATTCTTGATGAATTCACTTACATGAGTAATTTTAGGCTAGAAAAAAAACAGAGGTTTAATTATACCATGTTTTTGTGAAAAAGTATGCATATTTAATTTCCAGAGGGCTTTTTTTCTTTGATAATTTGGAGGTCACAATCTGGTTATTAACAATTTTCATATGCCACAGCTTTTAAAATTTAAACTGTTGCACAGCTTTTTGTCTTAAGCCATAAACTGACTCCCCTAAATAAGGTAAATGGAAGACATAATACTATAGTTCTCTACTAGCAAAAGTGTAACTGCTAAAATAAAATCAAGAAATGAATTAGGAATTTCAGGAGTATATTTCTCATACTTCTCCAAATTAAAATAAATCAAAAAGTGCTTTAATTGCCTTTAAATAGTTGAAAAAATTAAAGTGATCTTTTATGCAGCTAGGACTTGACACAAGTAGTCTCCCCAGAGAACGTCATTTCACTGCATGTATACAGTAAGCGCATGGTTTACTGTTCCCTTAAGTGAAAAACTTGCCAAGGAAGTATAAAAAAAATGCACTCTAGGATCCTAATGTCATTAATGTGCACATTAAAGATGTTTAATGGATAAGCATTGACTTAACTTTCCAGTGTGGCTGCATTATTAAAATAAGTATGCACCTTAACTTTGTTCTCTCCTTTTTTACTGTTTGATATCAGTCCTGATTAATATAATACTAGAATTGTGATTGGTTTTCGTATTTAGTATTGTCTAGAATTATTTTGTTTTTATTGCCCTCTACCACCTGATAGTGATATGTCTAGTATGTGTTTGTACCATTTAAGTATTGTCCTTCATTGGCTGTACTAGGCAATGTACATTTTTCACTACTTAAGGGTCTTGGAATTTTTTTTTTTTAATGGTTTCAATGTAAGCTACTTATAGATAACATAGTTAAAAGGTTAGACTGTTACAAAGTCATTGGTTTAAACCATTAGTATAAAAACGTGAAGCCGTAAGAATAATATGTATGGGATAAGTTGGTATTTAATGTTTTGGCACTTTAAAGCAACTTGAGTATACATATTATTGGCTTAAAGAAATACTAATTAGTGCTTTTACTATCAAACGGACTCAGATTTTAGAAATGTACTGCTACTTTTAAGAGTGCACTCTTAAGTTTTTGATGGAATTGTGAAATACTCCTTTTACGTATTTTTGTTATAATATTTTTATTTTTCAAGCAAGTAGTTGCTGCCTGGATAGAGTTTACATTAATAATTCTCAATATTTCTGATATGTTGACCTGTTATACTTGTACCATTCAGTTCAAGATTATGTGTCATAAATTAAATATGGTATTCTTTCTGTGGATGTGGTGAAACTGCAGCTAGAAAGTAAATATCACATTAATTAAAACTGCTGCTATTTAAAGACATAGAATGTAACTGTATTGTAAACATACTGTATGTTGTTAAGTGGGGAAAAAAAATGCATCCATTTCCAAAACAGACACCAAATACCTTTTTCTTTCTTTTAAGGATTTGCCTTGACTAAATTGCTGTGACCTACTAAACCTTATTTTATTGCTTTCAACATTTTGGATTTCTCTGTCCACAACACACAAAAAGACAAAGCTTTGTGGGCTCTCCTTTCTCCTCTCATCTGTGCCCTTCTACGTCCTTGATTGGGGGTGTGAGGAGATTCAGCTTGTTGTTTAACCAAATTACTATTAAATTAATGGTTTTTCTAAGCCATTTTAAGACCATACTCATGTGTTATACATATTTTTAAAATATTTGCTATGGACTTTCAGAGCTTTAAAGTTGCTAATTTGTAGATAACTGATAGAATTCCTCAAACTTGATGGGGTGGGGCAAATGCAGAATGTGTTTATATATACACTTGTTAAACACTGATAATTCTATATATATATATATATAGTTTTCATAAAAGCAGTCTGTTTACAATTCTAAAAAAAATGTATAGTCCAAATGCAACTAAATACTTCTTAAATTTTATTTTTTTCTTTTCAAAGAAAAAAAACAAGGGTAGTGTAGTGTTAATGTTCAGGTAGTTTAAATGGATTGCCCTGTATGGAATAGGAGATCACTGTTTTTAAACCTTTCATTATTTTTTAAAAAGAATTTGTTTTCCTGTAATTTTCTTTACAGTTCAAACATCATAACTTAAATTTTAACACATCAAATATAGATGATTCAAGGTAATGTATTTTTAGACCTGAAACCATATTGGTTGAATTTATCATCAGTGTTTATTTTGATTGTATCTAGTTACCTATCCAGATAATTGTATTGGCTTAGTAGAGACTATATGTTAAGTGTATTACAGTTTTAGATTGTGGAATTGTGTAGTTTAGGTAAATATCAAATCCCTTTATTTTTGTATAATAGATTTTCAGCATTAGAGTCATGTAGAATAAATATACTAGATGTTAAAGATTATACAATAAAGGAACTTGGCAAACCAAATCTGAGATCCTTGCTTTTTGTTCAGATTTAAACTGGTTTTTAAAAAAAAAAAAAAAAAAAAAAAAAAGGAGAACATAATCAGTGGCAAAATTTGGCCTTTATTTTAAAAGGACACTTTTGAGCCATTTTAAGAAATTTTATGAGGCCTGATGTGGTGGCGCCCCCTTGAAATCGCAGCTACTTGGAAGGTTGAGGCAGGAGGATTCCAAGTTTGAGGCCAGCCTGGCAATTTAGCAAGACCCTGGCTCAGATTAAAATTTTAAAAAGGGCTGGGGGCATAGCCCAGTGGTAGAGCATTTGCCTCATGTGCGCAAGGACCTGGGTTCAATCCCCAGTGCCACCAAAGGAAAAAAAAAAAAAAACTATAAATAATTTTGTGTGTAACAATGTCTGTCTTTTTAAATGTACCTCTAATGAATTTGTATCTTGAGGCTTAATCAAAAGATGAAGGATCTTAGTAAGCATTGATATTTTCTAAGGTATTTGCAAATTGAGAACTAGCATTATAATTTCTTGCCCCAGTGGTAACAAAGAAAATAACATTTCTTACTATAAACATTGAAAAGCTAAACAGAACGAATAGTCTAACTTACAGATACTTCTGGCTTCAATTTGAATGTAAAGTATGTGTGATGTAACTTCAAGCAAAGATTTCTGCTAGTTTTAAGTTTTCTTTGTAAGGTTCATTATTTGCCATGTTTGCTGTTCTGTGAGGTAAATAACCATGTATTTGCATGATAACACTGCAGGTCATATCACTAGTATCCATTTCATAACTGGAGGTGTTATAGGACTTTATCAACTTTTTCTACTTTTTAAATTTTTCATCATGAAATGTAATGCTTTGCTCATATAATTAATGAAGGAAATGGTGTTGTGTATCTATATGTTGTTTAAAGATATTTTAGAGTAAAAATGAAGATGATATCTAAGTACATAATCTAATCTGCATGCTAGTTAAGTATCATTTTTCAAGCACAATTAATACGTGTAAAATTATTAGGGTTAGTGTATAATCAATAAATTCTTAGGTACTTGAAGCTTTTTTTTTTTTTTAAATCCTGAATATTAAAAAAAAAAACTTTTAAATTTGTGCAATGTATTTTACAGGTCAAAGTTCAGGAAACATGTATCCAGTCTAAGGAGTAGTTGATCTCCTCAGAAGTAGCTAGTTGGCATCTTAAGGATATCTTCATTTGTACACACATGTCCCTGATTATGTAGCACGAGCTATTTTTTCTTTTCACATTTTTATCTTGATTGTTGTCATTCCTTGTAGTCTTCTGTGTCTTTTCATGCAACCCTTTGTGGATTTTCAATAGTCATTTTTTTTTTTAATGCTACTAGTTTAGGGAATCTCAGATGTAAATGCCATTTTAAAAACTTAAGTTATCTTTGTTTCAGTTTTTAAAATATTAAATATGGATAACACTTACAAAAAAAGTACTTCTGATTCCCAGAAATCATAAAGAAGCAGGGGGAAGGCGTCCCAGACTTAGTCCATGTGATGCGCACATTAGCAAGTGAGAACATCCCCAGCCTCCCACCCGGGGGTGAATTGGCAAGCAAGTAAGTTACATTCTGCACATTAAGGCTTTCTGTCAGTATATGAAATGTGAGGTGTCCAGTAACTAAATGTATTTACCTACTATCTAAGGTGATATAGTTATCTGTTTTCAAAATGATTAACCTGCAATGTCCCTGGTTTTTATTTTTTACTTTTTTAGTATTGGGATATATGGTACTTGTTTAGATACCAGAATACAATTGTTTAACTAATTATACTGAGGATTATCTTTAGTAGAAGCTTCAGGTGAAGTTTGATTTCTTCATAGAATGAATGAGATGAAACAGTAAAAGAATTTTTTAAACTAAATTACATGGCACTACAAAGGTTAGTAGTCAGAGTCTAATTTGATTTTGTCTGTTAGCAGGAGGATTCTAATTTGATTTTGTCAGTCCCTGGATAACTTACCAGCAAAAGATTATCTTCCTGTATTTGGGTTATTTCTCAATCTCTGATTTTCCCAGCATTCTGGTTGTTGATTGCTGGTTGGATTTGGTTTTTTAGTGTCAGGGAGCAAAGGAGGATGAATTTCTTGGTCTTCTCTGTACCCTTTGCACCTTAGTGGATAGAATAGGCTGATTTGTGGTCAATATTAAGCATACATCAGTACTTACTAGTGTAATTGAAGAATTCAAGCAGTTTTACAATTACATATATGTAATATATGTATGTGCATATGTGTACACACACAGTACTGAGGATTGAATCCAGGCCTTTGCACCAAGTTACATACCCAGCCTTTGTTTACTTTTTGTTTTGATAAAAGTTCTTAGTAATTGCTTAGACTCGGCATGAATTTGTGACTCTCCTGCCTCAGCCTCCTACAGTGCTGGGATTACAGGTGTGCATGCCATGCCTGATTACAAATATGTTTCTGATTTAGTTCCTTGATTCTACACAGTAGCCATAGTCTCTGTTACAAATACAGTCATACTCTGTAATTCTTTTACTGAGTAGTGGTTGTAGAAATTTCTGTTTGAATCTTTTATGTTTTGGAAACTTCTTCCATGTGACATATGATAACTGTCAATAAAGTTCCTTCAAATTAATTCTGGAAGTTGGGAGGCCATACTTAAAAAGACCACTAGAGATTTTTAAATAAAATTTTATTCAAAAGCTATTTCCTAGACTTGTCGTAGGGATACATGGCAACATTTCAGTTTTTAATGTTTTTTAAAAGGGACATTAAAGCAGAAACAGTATAAAATGTATATGAGTTATTTTATTACAACAGATGTTGAAGTTATTTCTTTATAATTAGTATTGTGTTAAAATTGGCCTTAAGCAGATTCTATAGACTGTTGTGACTTTGTTACTTGAATTATAACTTTCAGTCTATGATTAACTGCATTGATAGAGTGCTGCAGTTGAGTCAGTTCACTTTTACTTTAATACTGGGGCAAATGTGTGTTACATGAGGCTCAATTGTTAATAGCAAGAAACAGATTCTAATGATTCTGAATGCAAGATTATCACTAAAAGTTTAATGAACAACAGGCCATGAGTTATTAAGTAATTTGTAGTTACTGAAGAATTAATTTTCTGTATTTTTTAAAATTTAGGCGGAATGTAATTGAAGCCGTTTACAATAGACTGAATCCTTACAAAAATGATGACACTGTAAGTAACATTTTAGCTCCTTCTGCTTTCCTTTCCCTCCCTGCAAATGCGTGCCCTTCCTACCTGTGTTTGCAGAGCTGTTCACTGTCCCCATTCTCTTCCACACACTCCTGCTTGATTGTTCTGAAACTCTACTTGCTCTGATCTCTGCCTGCACCACAGTTCTAATGATTTGAGGATATAGTCGTGGTGAATAGCCATCTCTCAAAAAAGAAGAAAGTCCTTTGAATTATTCTGGAGTTTTTAAGCCTCTACAATCAGCTTCAGAAGTTATGCTTCTACCAGAATTTCTTATAGTTGGGAATGATATCTCACAATCTTGAATTATTGTAAGTTTTTTAAGGAGCCACAGCAGAACTTCAGAATGTTCATCTTTACTAATAAGTTTTTAGGGCTGGAAATACATTTGTCAGGAATCCTAAAGTGTATACTTCATTTAAATGTTAAAGAATTCGATTTCTATAGTTAACCATCAGCAGCCAGACATGTTGCCACACATCTGTAATTCTAGCACTCGGGCGGCTCAAACAGGAGGATCGTTGTGAGTTCAAGACCAACCTGGGCAACATAGTGAGTTCAAGGCCAGCCTGAACTGCATAGTGAGACCCTATCCCCCCCACACACAAAAATTAAACGTTAGAATGCCATATTCGCCAATTAAGTTTCTTCTTGGATTTCTGTTACAGTGTAATATTTATAGAAAATAGTTTATATATTGCATCATGAGGCTTGCTAAAAACTTATTTAATGTTACAATTTATATACAATAATTTTCTAGAAATGGTATCCCCCAAAACAGGTTAGTTTTTATCAAAGCAAGAAGCTTTTAATAACTTAATGAATTTATGTACATTTAGTCAACCTCCCATTAAAATCATTCCAAATAATTTTCAAGAACGAATGGTTAATAATTATTCAAACAAGTTAAATATTGATATTTCATACACATAAGCTTCATTTTTCTTTACATTGTCCAGAAAGTAGCATATCTCAGTATCTTTAAGCTTCAATTTAGTTCATTGTTTTGTTTGTTCCCTTTTATAAAGGACTCTACATCAACTGATGATATGTGGTAAAACTGCTCATCTAACCATGGAGTTTACCTTCACCTCCAAAGGAGAGTACAGCTCAACTTTGTTGAACCTTTTAACATCCACCCTCAACTTGAAGGAAGGGGATATGACTTGGGTGAGCGTGATCACACCAGAGAACTTCAGCAGTACAACAGCTAGCCCAGAACTGATTTCTTTTTTTTTTTTTTTTTTTTTGTAAATTTGAGACTTCTATAAACATGATTTCAAACCATAATTCATGTTGTAAATCAGACTCCAGCAACTTTTGTTGTATGATTTTTTTTTTTTTGTAAAGTGTACTTGTCCTTGTACAAAATGCTCATATTTAATTATGAACTGCTTTAAAATCACTATCAAAGATACAAGAGATGTTTGGCTTGTTGTGTGATGCATCTGATACATAGACCTTCCAAGTCATGTTGTATTTGGACTTGGGGTTGGGACAGGGAGAGCAGCAGCCACGTCAGCTAGATGCTCAGACACACTTGTGATGATGGAGAATAATTTCAAAACCTTACAAAGCTGAACATTCAAGGAGCTGTGGAGACCTGCCTTCATGTTCTGGGCAGAGGATTGGCGTGGTTGGTCCAGCCGTTTGCTTCACTTCACTTCACTTCACTGTCTTTCAGGATGTTGTCTCCATGTTGCCACGAGTATTGCAGGTAATACAGTATATTCAGTATGAAGAGCGATCTTGAGGCTAAAATGCCTGATTCTTTGCACCTCTTTTACAAGTCCTTACATTTAATTACTAATTGATAAGCAGCAGCTTTCCTATATAAAGTAGGAGACTGCCACATTTTTGCTATCATGATTGGCTGGGCCTGCTGCTGTTCCTAGTAAGATATTCTGAATTCCATTTTATCAATAAAGCTTGATTTAACAAACAAGAAATTTAATTATGTATGTGTAATTCCTCTTTTACCCCGGCCTTTTAAAACACCATGCCATTGTAAATGAGATATTTTCTCATAGGGAAAGAATTGGACAATACAGTTTCTGAAGACATGGATGAAATTGTTTCCTTTCCATTAGAAACTCAAAGATTTAAGTCTCTCTTGTTCTTGAGTCTGTTTGCTTGTTTGTTTGTTTTTAAATAGGTTTCTTTCAGGCTGCTTACTTTTCATAAAGATGTGCATCAGCTTGAATTTGCTTACTGCTTAATTAAAACAATTGTTGAAGTTTGACAGTCTAACACTATGGTAGGTAGGTCTGTGTGTTTGCGAGGGTGTGTGTGTGTATCTGTGTGTCTGTGTGTCTGTGACTTTTAATTGGCCCATGTCTTTATAATCCAAGTGGTTAAGATGTATTTGTGATTTGAAACATAGCATGTTGATACTATTTAGCTGTTGACCTTTAAAAATAAATTTCAAAACTTAAGAAATTGTAGATATAAAAATACCTAATTTAATTTAGGCTTAAATTCCTCTGAAGAAGCATGTGAAAGTAAGTTTTACAATCTGTCACACTGAAAAGACTACTGTTCTGTGCGCTTTTGTATTTTTGTCTCTTTAGGTTGACTATTGTATTTATCACTGTGTAGTTAAATCAGTTAATAGACTGATTTCCCACTAGAAAACTACTAAAATGTAACATTAAAATACAATATTAGAAACAAAATCAAAACTTGTATAAAAGCTAGTATAATCCATTTTGTTACATTTGTTTTCTCCCTAACTTAGAAATACACATATTTGTATATATAGCCTTAAAACTAATGTAAAGTTAGGGGAATTGTAGGGGAACTAATGTGAAATGTCTTGAATTTAAGTAATTACATACATTATCCCTCTTATTTGTGAGGCGATTAAATGTAACTTATTGTATTTAATTTATATCTTAATTCAGCATGAAGAAAAACTGAAGTACTATTTATATTTAGAAATTCATAACAGTTGGAGTTACAGAACCAATTCCATACTTAATTTACAATAAATGCTTAATGTCTTAAATCTGTGGTAGAGTGCGAAATATAACGTTCTAAGTTACAGCTTTACAAGCATCTAAATACGCATTTAACGAATACTAGAACATCTAGTATAAATTGATTACCAGATGTGCTAGTACTGTACTGAAAGCTACGTCTGTGTCACAACAAGCTGGTTCCTTAACTTTTTAATTTAGTTCCAGAAATGGCAAAACCGTGAGCTGGACTGTGGTAGCTTTTGGGATGTAAAACATAATCTTAAGTAAAATATGTGATGGAATACTGCATTTCAAAACATCAACAGCATTATTTAGAGCATTTTTTTTGAGAATCTTTGAACAAAGAGGAAATTAAAACATTACTGTTAAAATTGTTAGTACTGAAATTAAAATGGAAGTGAGAAAAAACTGTGACCTAACAAGACTAAATCTTTTCCACGAGTCAGCACTGCCATACTAGATGTTTTTTATTATAAAATAGAAGAAGGCACACATTGTAACAGCAGACTGCATGTACCTGGTCTGCAGGGACAGTGGTCATGGTGGAAAACAAACCCCACTTTTAAAAGGCTTTTTTGTACCTCAACTTTGCACTTCAGTTTTGTATCTCTTAAATTCTTAATCCTAGCCCTATTTTTATGCAAATTAGTATCTCAGGGCACCACCTCAAAACTTTGATGTATCCTCTTTCCTTCTTGAGGGAAAAAGTTCTTGCTGACGATTATATAGTACTCCATGTATACATTCTTTTATGTATCTCATTAGTAGGAACTGAATTTGTTGCTGTTAATGAGAGATTCAGTTTTATAAGGCAGGCTCTAGTACCTTAACATTTTACAATTTCATATTCTGTTCATTGCTTTAATAAGATTTGATCTCCTAATTTCCACTTTCTTCTAGAATTTACTTTTATAGATAACAGAAACAGTTCTCAGTATTGGCATTAACTAAAATACTAAAGTGATATTTACTCAGTTTTAGAACTACCCTCACACATATTTTTGGTTATAGCACATTAATTTGCTTCTAGAGTATTATACAATTCTCCACCACTTAATCTTTATACTAAGTTCATAACATTAAGAAATTTGAATTTAAAAATCTGTTGTATAATTCAAATAATGTTAATTACAGGATTGCTTGTAATGACCATGTTTGACCATTTATTAATCTACCTAATAACTCAGTTTTTCCAGTTTTGAGTATTAGCTTACAAAACATTGCTCAAGGTATTAAGTAACTTGGGAAGATAAACAGACAAAGTGGGTCCTGGGCCTCTAGGAGTGGGCAGGTGAGCAGAGCTGGTGTCAGAACCAAGTTGCCCACTGAAACATTTCAGTATTGTGTAGCCAAGACTGCTAAGCATATTCTTGCTCTAAAGAGCTCATTTATCCTTCTTTTATTCATCTGAAAATCCTTTTCTTCTTTTTATTTTCTTCTCTTTGAAGTTAAAGATCTCATTCAAAAAAATTATTCTTCAGTATAACAGAAAAATTGGAGTGATAATGCCAAGTTTATCAGTACACCTGAGTAAAAGGAGTAGCCTTTATATCTCATGCTGGCAGCAGCAAATCAGAAAAATAATGAATTTCTTATAAATCTCACCCTGGGATACAGATGGAGTTTGAGTTTAGGGTTTTTAAATTATGATGAAATTAAATTCATTTTAATTAAATCCATCTTATGTTAGTAAAACTTTGTTTTTTATAAGACAGTGCCAATGTTAATATCAAATTTTAATCAAATGATTAATTACCATGTTTGAATATATTAAAATAATTTAACTACTGACCTTTACTGGACAAATTCATCTGGAAATTCAACATGTGATTTCTGAAAGAACCAATGAAATTTTGTATTGCTTTTTAAGTTCATAGTACATACTTTCAACTCAAACTTAGCCATTTTTACAGTACTGTGTTAGAATTTGGTTTTAGAAAAGACATGTAAATATTTCTATATATAAATGGTTCTTATTTGAGGTTTTTCTTTGAAGGGACCTTGTACTTTTGCTTTCAGATACTGCTAGCAAGATGACATTTTTAATTAAGTGGTAAGTCTTTAGTTTTTCTTTTAGGCATTAAGTTTTCTTTACAGTTTAAAATTTAGAAGCCTATTCTTACTTTATTTCCTTCAATACTGTGCCATGTATTTTGGTTTATGTTGTTTTAAATTATATATTATTACTTCAGAATATGGTTGAAATATTTAAGAATACATCTTCTATATATATAACATTGTGTGGTTTTGTCACTATATTAAAGATTATTGCTCTTAGAATGCTCTACGGAAATAATGAGAGGCATTGGTTCCTACTTTACTGGCAAATGAATGTTTTCCACTTTTGTTGACCTCAACACAGATTCTTTCCCTTTTATTTACTTTATGTATTAGGCTATCAGCCTCTGCTCTTAATATTTTCCTATTTATATTACCAGGACATAGAAGTGCTAATTAGAAAAGCTCAGATGGTATTGACAGTTTAGGCCTTTGTTAGATAGGGGAAAGGGTCATTTAAGTTAATCGAACAACACAGCAACTTTTTTCTTCTTTAACCTGCATGAAATACTGCCCCCATTTTCTCTATTTCCCTTCCTCTCTCTTTTTACAAATCAAAAAACAGGCCAATTCCAATTTCTTGAGCAAAACAAAAAAAGCTTGATGCTGATAAAGGGACTTAGAACTTTGTTAGCCTGGGCTGAAAATAAAACTTGGGATGAGGAGTAGTGGGGAGATGCCAGTGAAAAGAGCAGAGCAGGGTTATTCTTCATTCTTGTAAAGGTAATGGAAAAGTCCGGATGCTCAGAGAATTCCTTTTTTTAAGGAAGATGGTGATAAGGTTGCTAATTTTCCCACATAATATAAACAACTGAGGAAAACAAATGCAGTATTTCTTCACCCAAAACCCAGCCCATCAGTTCTTTTCATTTCTCTATATTTATTAGTGACTTTCCCAAACTACATGTTTAAAAGAATTGTTTACTTTTCCTTTCTCATCTAGCACAAAAACTGTTTAGTGTTTATAGCATCTGAAATAAGCTAGATTTGTGTAAGAAAATTTTTACAAATATCCTAATTTGTAGTCAGTGGCACAAATTCATTTTAGCAGTGATTCTTAACCTTTTGGGAGTCACAGGCCTGTTGGGACTGGCAAATCCTAGGGACTCCTTTACCCAGGAGAATGCATAAATCATATTCATAACTTCTTACATTTCATACTATTGCAGTGGGTCATAGACTCCCTGGTTGAGATTCCACTTTACAAGCGTCTTTTCTCCTACAGAGCCGATGAAAACATTTCAAGGCCATAAAAATAACTTAAGTGCATTTTAAGAATTTTTAGTTTTTAAAAAGAGAGTGGAGACGGGGGCCAGCTAGAATTCAGTATTAAAATGTATTATGTACAGGTACAAATTCCCCATGGTGAATGTGATCATCGTATAAAGCAAACATGTACTCTTTTAAAAAAAGAAGATAAAAGAATAAAAAATAGCCTTTTTTAAAGAATATATTTTGGGGTAAGTTAATTCATAAAAATAGAAAAAATTAATCTAGTTTGGAAGATAATGTCTTTGTCTAAGTTTTGCCACTCTTAAAATTAACCAGAGAAGAGTTAAAAAAAAGTTGAATGTGTCTGGAGTTTTTTTTGACCCTATAGTACAGATACAATATTAGCAATATTAGTGTAAGATCCCACTTGAGTTTTAAGATTTTGGACTTCCTAGTATTAGAGTTCATCAAATGTTTAATTCATTTCAGATTCTAAGGAATTCAGTATTTACTACAGAATGTTACATTAAGATCTAAGATAGCCACCAATGTACAGAATTAACAAGATTGCTACAAAAAATATAATTGCAATTTTAAAAATGTATTAAATTGTTATATTTGTTGCCAGAAGTGGATGTTCAGTATTAACGTAATTCTCCTGGTGGGGCTTTTGAAACAGAAACTATTGTCTTACATGGTTAACCCCTAACTCAACAGTATATCTGCAGGAAAATACCTCGTTTTAATGATAATGCCTCAGGGCTGGTTGATTGGTTTCACAGTTGAAATGATTTCTTTCTCCTTATTTATGTTTCACTAGGGGAAACATGCACATGTTAAGAGCACGTCTCATTAAATACAGATTCATTTTTTAAAATATATATATATATATATATAAATGTAAGACTACTACAACTGCAGAAATATTTTTCTTAAACACAATGTGTAATAAAATTCTTCACAGTAATTTATCCACTTTGCAGTTTATGTGATACCCACTTTTTAAAAGTTCCATAAATGTGTATATTGTATTATGTACCATTTTCTTCTGGTCCAAAGAATTCAGTTCTAACTTTAAGAATGTACTTTTATTTTGAAGTCCTGTGAAGAAATTGCATTCAGCCTCTGAATGGTTACAGATTGTATGTGAGATGAAAAATAGAACTAATTTCTAGTTTGCAAAACTGCTGACACTAAATAAACAGGGAATTGCATAATGTGTGTGTATTTATGATTGTTTGATATTGCAAGCAGCATTTTTGTTTTGAGAAACTTGGAAAGTTTGGATTGTTTATTGGGAGACATTAAGAGAATTTTTTCAGATGAACTGGTAACTTTGCTAAAAAGACAAGTCTGTTACTCAAAAAATTGAACTAAACTTGTCTCTTTCTAAGTTTAGAAAGATTACCTAAAGCCAAAAAGTTTTAAGTTCACGGCTGTCTGGAAAACATTCCAGAAATAAGCCAGAAATTGTTTCTCTAAAGCTTCTAGTTAATGGTGTGTTTCTTACTCCCTTGAGGAGTAAGACTAGGAATTGAGAACAGCCTGGGAGAGGACCTCCTCCCCTAGTGTCCGTGACCTGGTTCCTTCAGGGAGGTGTCCGCTGCCTGTACGATGATTGGTCACATCTCTTCCGCGTTCCCTCATGTTTGAAAGTGACTTAGGAGTTCGAAGTGAATCTAGTCTTAGCTTCTGTAATTGGATTTGAGAATTGAAGTGGTAATGAAAGTGAAAATCTGTGAGCTGCAAAAGCTCATTTTGTGTATTATAAAATGTGTAAGGAAAATAATCAGGCATAGCAAGTTGTGAAACTAAGATTGAAGCAAATAAGGATTTGTTTTATTTGTATAACTGGTGCCCCTTGTCAAAGTATATCCCGCAGTTTTATTTATGATTTTAGTTTGTTTTGGGGGGTTTAATTCTTTAGAATGTTGAACTTTTGTCTTTTAATTGTTTGCTTTTTTCCTCTCATTCATTCCTGAAAAATTTAATATTGTAGCACTCTTTTCCTTGCTGTTGCTTAATAGCTTATCCCATTAAATCAAATTTGATTCTAGTTGAAAGGTATATTCTTTGCCGAACCACCCCCAGAAAAGTTGGTTTATGCGCCCACTGTGGAACTTCGTCTGCCGTGAAACTTACCAATTGACTGCTTTGCTGTTTGCCTGTTGTTTGCATGAGTTTGTGAGTATCCTACATGTTTGACCCTAAATCTGAAGCGGCGCAGAGAAAATAAGAACAAGAGAGATGAGGAGACCTTTAATGCACAGGGCATGGGAGAGCTTCAGGGTGGGGTGGGGTGGTGTGAAAGCTCTCAACAAGAACCAAGGAGTGTAGTTACCTTTATCAACTTTAGCTGGGGGAGGAGTTTGGGGAGGTGGGCAAAATGACTGACAGCTGATTTGAGGGAGCATCTGCCTGTGTAAAGCAGGAGACAGAATGATTTATTGGGGCCTGGGGATGGAGGCTTGGGGGTTGTGGAGGCTTGGAGGGTTGTGGAGTCTTGGGATTGGAAAGGGTTCAGTGCATGTGAAAAAGGGAGCGGGAGGTTTATCTCTGGAATGAGAAGGAGAACTTGGAGTTTACTCTTGGAGAGCTAAGTTGTTTCTCTGGGTCCAGTACCAAGTTGGTGGGATGCTAAGCCCCAGGCTAGCAGAACCAATCACTACACGTTTTTTATGCTGTCATGTTTTACGTCAGTAGTTGTATTGTTGCATAAATAGTGAGTTAGCTAAACATACTACATGTGTGTCATCTTTTGCCGTAGTTCAGATTTAGACTTCGGGGCTTTTAGTCCGAAGTACTTCATTTTATAGTTACACAAAAATTTTTTTCCCAAATTTATTTTGAACAAGCAAAATTTCCAACTGATTTGACCATTTTTTTAAACTATGAAACTTGTTAAAACTAATTTTAATTCATTTCATTTGTTTTTTGAAATGAGATATTCTTGACTGATCAGACTCAGTGTTTGTTACATCTTACACTGTCCTCAGAACTGGATGACAGGTCTGAAGAGCTGTATGACTTTGAACAGTTTTGCACATAAGTTTGATAATATGCAGTGCTAAATTTGTGCAAATGCTTAGTATTATCAGTGTGCTGCTTAGATATCAGTATGAGAAATGTTATTCCAGCAGTGACCAGGAGAGGAAATGATACTAAATTTAAATGTGACAGCAAGATTATAATGAGTAAAGATGAGATGGAAAAATAAATTTTAAGAACGTCTTTTGAATTGCATAGTATGTTACTGGAGTATTGAGGTGGATGGATCCAGCTCAGTCTGTCATCAATAAAAGTAATGGTTCTTTAAGCACACCCTTGGTTACAGAGACCGAGGGCTCTTTTGTTCCAGGAGGCTCTAGACATGCTGTAGCCTTTCTAAAGCTCTTTTTTATTCATAATATATTTTGTTATTTGTGCTTGACACAGTAACAATAAACTAAAATGGTGTGGTATTTAAAAATCAAATGGTTTGCTAAAGAGTTTGTGACTATTCTAGGTCAAAGAGGTTATATGTGTATTTTACCTTAGCATACTGAAACTGTTCAGAGATTGATCGTTCTTCTAATTCTTAGTATAATAACAGTACTTGTATCAGTGGTGGTGGTGCTGGGGATCAGACTTAGGGCCTTGAACATGCTAGGCAAATGCTATACCACTCAGCTAGATCCCAAGCCATCAGTAATAACGATCTCAAACGTGCATTTGATTGTTTGTGATGTAGAAATTATTTTTTTGCAAAGATTCACTGTTTATCACAATAGAAACACAGTTCTTAATTATTTTAGCCATTGAACTTCTAACTATTTAGAATATTAAAAAGCTGTTTAAAAGTTTCCAGAGTATTTCTAACAAAGTAAATTTTTCTACTGATCAGATATACAGTAGTACAGTCAGAAAAGAAATGACTTTAAACTTGTTATTAGGTGAAGGAAACAAATATATAATTGATACAAGCTCAGCTTTTCTGTCTTAACTTCTTTGATGTATTTCAGCAGACAAACACCTTGCTGCAATGATTCTCAATAAAATAAAAGCAGTCTGGGCATTTAATAAAGGCAGTGAAACTATTTTTGTGCCTAGATGACAGAACGAAGTTAGCTTGATTTTCTTCCTTAGTATTTACTCTTAAATCTCCAAAACCAGAATGTTTGCTTCGTTTTTGAGGACCCCCCGCTTAGTTTTGTTTTAAATATATGGTGGCACCTCAGTTCATGAATGTTTTTGTTTGTGAATTCTGCATTGAGTGATGAACACAATGTAACCATCTTTCCCACATGAACATGAATGTGGCCATATTTTCCAGAATTACGAAACAAATTAAGTTTGTGAATCAAGGTGCCACTCTGTAGGTTCCCAGACGACACTGTACTTTAGGGGTTCTGTAAACATTTAGAAATCGCCAGGGCAATAGCTCAGTGGCACAAGCACCTGCCTGGCAAGTGCAAGGTCCTGAATTCAATTCCCAGTACCAAAAAAAAAGTCAGAAATCATCAGATTCTACATCCTTACACATTATAAGGACTAGTCTACCGTCCTATTCCAGTTTTTATAAAGCACACAAGGTAGGCTATACGATGAAGTATGGTCATGACTGTATTATCCTGTGTAAGTATCTTTATTCAAAGCCACCTGCACAGTGATAGGAGTGTCAGTGCTGCTTCACCTGGAGCTTCAGAGGGGTCTGCCTGCTGGAGGAGCACGTAGATTTGGCATCTGACAGGACCACAGTTCCCAGGAGGCATGCAGGTGCCACAAAGGAAGCTTTCTGGGGAGCACCTCTTCCAGCTTGAGATGAGTAAGGATGGAGAAGCAGTGAAGAGCATGTGGTTGGACCTCTAAGTCTTTCGAAATTGTCTCCATTCTTTTAATTTCAGAGACAATGTCAGTTTTGCTCAGAAACCATTTCTTCAAGTATTAAAACTTGAATATTTCATGTAAAGAATGAACTTTTTAATGTTAGGCTCAATGATTTTCTTAGATTAACTTGAAAGAAATCATTTAAAGTGAAAAGGTATGTTTTTTAAAGTTAAGAAAATTTCTTTTTTAATGAAATTTGAAGTGAAATTAAGGCACCATAACTCATCCAGTGTGTTTTCTAGCAATCACTGTTGTGCACCGGTTGGTGCATTAGTCATGTCTCTCTTTTCCTCCCGCCATTATGGTTTCACTGACCCATTCAAAGAGCCTGAGCAAGGGGAAGGAAGAGATGATGCAGCTTCACTTGTCAGCCTTTGCTTGCAGGCTTGATTAGGAAAGCACTTTTAATGAGGTTGACAATAAAGATTATAGGTGCCTCATCGTTACCCATTCCTTGGCTTCTCCGAAGCCTCGGTTCTCACCCTGCGATATGGAATGACCTGGGAAGCGGTAACCATCTGAAGTGAAGGTTACTGTCATTGTCACAGGGACAGAATTCCCAGCATCCACACCATGAACAAAGAGAGTTTCATCAAGGTAAAGCTTATGGCTTTTAGAGGTTTCAGTCCATAGTCCATGGGCTCCAATGCAGAAAAGGCCTGGTGGAAGACAGTGGCTCCTCTCACGGCAGTGAAACGAAGAAGGAAGGCACTGGGGAGAACAATGGGACCTTCTGGGTTGCACCCATGGTGGCAGCTACTGTTACAACAAGGTCCTGTCTCCTAACATGAGGTTTCTAGGGGACATTCTAGATCTAAACCACACCAGTTTACAAGATTCACTCTGAAAGGTGTCCCTCTCCTCCCAGGTGAATGCTTGCATCCTCTCTTGCTCTGCCTGGGATCATGTCACTGTTCAAATCCCTAAATTGTGTCCTCAGTTGGTTCTTGTGACCTCTTAAGACATCTCCCTCGTTCTATAGCCACATTGGTCTGTTTCCAGAGCATGCCTGACTTGCTCTGGCCCTGGGGTCTCACTCTTGCTGTCTGCTCTGCACAGATTGTTCCATTGCCAAAGCAAGTTCAAGGGGACCTGGAAAAAGAAAGCCTAGTCACTACCAAGGAGCCCACTGTATATTCATTTGTACATCTGCAGGAAACAATACTGGCACCGTGCATGTACCCAGAGAGACAGTCTTATTTGACCTTTGCCATTTGAAACAATGCTGGAAGCAGAGATCTGGGAACCATGCTAAATGGTCTCACATTGTAACTGCTTATACTGTGAGAAAGGACTGTATTCCTGCCTCTAGGGAGGAAGCTGGCTGCTCAGCTATAGCAGCAAGGTTGGATTTGCATAGGCAGAGCTGTGCAGAAAGCTTTGCTATGCCAAGGAAATAGATGAGTAAAGGAAAATAAACATCAGGAATAGGAGGGTCAAAGAGGCCAATGAGATTGTTAGCCTTGCCAAGAACCTGTCTTACTCCTATCCCTTAAGGGGGTCAGGAGAGGCTTAAGTAAGGGTACATCCCTCAGGAAAATCCAGCTTTTGGGTTTTCATTTTCTGTGGCACATAGTAGGTAAGCACAGTACCACTGAGGTACAACCTCAGCACTGTTTTGTTGTTTCGGTTTTGGAGACAAGGTCTTGCCAAGTTGCTCAAACTGGCCTCAAACTTGTGATCCTCCTGCCTCAGCTTCTCATCTGGGATAACGTGCCATTATACCACTCAGATCTTTATGTCCTTCACTTCTTAAAAAGAGCTTTCACTGAGTTTGTAATAGGCCCCTTTATGAGTAGACAGTAATTTCCTCAAATCCAAGGGCATTCAGTTGTCCCACCACCACCACCATACACCTCTGCGTGAGGTGCCACCCCAAGCCTAGCACTGCTTAAATAATGTTAGCTGGGCACTTGGGGACATTGACCTGTTAATCCTCTGCTTGAGTAGGGAGTTCTGGAGCCCTTGGGATGGACGCTTGGCCATGGCTGTGGCAGAGCTGTGGGTCTGCCGTAGAAATGGTCACAACTGGTGAGCAGTGCTCTGCTGGCCTGGCTGGTGACTGGCAGCCTGTGCCCACAGTCACAGTCTAGTTTGAACTGTGCACTTGTGAATCATGTGAGAGCAGAGCCTGGGCCCACATGAAGCGCTGCTGAGGTTTCCTGTACTGTCACACTGGCTGCAGCCCCTGACCTTTACCTCACCCTCCAAGCCAAAGCAACATAACACTGACATACAGATGGATCAGAGCTCAACGCATTCAGGATTACACTGATTTGTCAGTTCTCACATCTCTCCAGGTTGGTTTGTTTCCCTTCAATACTGAGCCTCAAACCCAGGATCACTACGTTTGCCAACCCTTTTTATTTTGAGACAGGGAAATTGTCACTAAATTGTCCATTCTGGCCTCAAAGTCATAGTCTTGCCTCAGCCTCCAGAGTAACTGGGATTATAGGCTTGCACTACCGTGTGCATCATAGGTGTGTTTTTGAGTTGCTTCCACAGCTGTCACACAAACCCATTTGTTCTGCATTTGATGATCAGAAAGCTCCCCTCCCCCAAGGTGGTTCTCTTCCATTTGAAAGCAGTCACCTACACCTTAGTGACCAGGACATGGGTGAAACCAGGATGGATTTTTGATGAATGTAATAATTCAGATCAGAAATTCTCTGAATGTGAGTGGTGAGCAAACAAAAATGAAACCCCAACGGTGGACTCTGCTCACTTACCAGATACTTCATCTTCCTGCCACTCCAGCTGTCCTACCCCATGTTGCTGGGGACAATAATTAACCAGTGTCAAATAATCCCTGCTGTCACCAATCCTGAGATATGCCACAGGCCACACTGCACCTGTCTGAGCCCTCGCACTGCCACCCACGCTAGCAGTTTTGTCTGAGACTAGGTAGGCAGTGTATCCTGGGAGCTAGCCACTATCTCCTACTGCCATCTCTAGATGAGTCATTTTCTGGGGAGCTTCAAGACCACCAAAGTGAGTCTTAGGCTGCTGCACACCCTCTATTTTAAGTCAGACTATTCAGGCTTCCAAACTCTGTAACATTTTCAAATAATTTTGTGATCCAAAGGAAAGACCAAAATCCTTAAGTGGTATGGATTATTGTATAAATTGAAGAATATTAATAATTAAGATGCACTGAATGTAACTGCTACCATAATTTAAATGTATAGACAAGAAAAAGCTGGGCAGAAATTCACTTTTTTCTAAATATGTTTGATAAGCATTATCCGTGTGAATTCAAAATAAGGACATCTCTAGCTTTATTTTTTTTGGTATTTTTCATTGTGGTAAAATATGCATTACAAAATTTGCTGTTTTAACCATCTTAAGCAAACAAAGTAGTGATACTAAATATATTTGCAACATTGTGCAGCCACTGATGTCTGTCAGCAGCTTTTCCTCATCCCAAATTCTTGTAGATGGTTCATAAAAGTGAAGTCATACTCTTTGGCCTTTTGTGTCTAACTAATTCTCTTAGCATAATGTTTTTAAGGTTTACCCATATCTGGGCACATAACAAAATTTTCTTTTTTCTGGTAGTATAATACTCTACCGTGTACCATTGTCACTTAAATATGTACTGTCCTCCAAAGATTTGTGTACTGAGGGCTTGATCCCCATGGAGCAAGCTTCAGAGTGGAACCTGGGAATTGACCATGACGGTGCTGATGGAATCAATGGATTCACCAGTGGGTGACTTCATAACTGAATGGGCTGTTAGGAAGTGACCCCAGTTGGAGGAGTCGGGTCACTGAGCATGTGCCTTCGAATGGTGTATCTTGTCCCGAGCCCTTTCCTCTCTGGCTCTCTCACCCACTTCCTGGCTACCGTGAGGTGAGTAGCCTTCTCCTGCCATGATGTCTTCACCTCGCCATGGATCTAAAAGCAGTGGACCGAAGTCTCTAAAATCGTGAGCCAAAATAAATCTTCCTTCTTTTTAAGTTGTCATTCTAAGGTATTTTGTAACAACTAAATGCTAACTTACGTACACTGTATGTTTAGCCATTTCTCCATGAATTTCTTCCACCTTTTAGCTATTGTGAATAACACATGAAAATTCATGTGGAATTGCTAGGTCACGCAGTAATTTTATGTTCAGTTTACAGAGGAACTTTCCAAACACTTCCACAGTGGCTGCACCACTTGATATTCCCACTAACAGTATATGGGAGTTCCAGTTTCTCTCTTGCCAGTACTTACTTTTTGTTTGTTAATAGCCGTGTGCTGATGGGTGTGCACACTAGCTCATTGTAGTTTTGATTTCCTTTTCCCAAATGATTAATAACGTTGAGTATCTTTTCATGTTTTTGTTAGCCATTCCAGTATCCTTAGAAAAGTATCTGTAGTGATACCTCAGTACTTAGGTCATTACTTGGTTCTGGGAGGTGTGAAGAATATCAAAAATAGTAAGTACCAAACAAATTGTTTTGCCTGAAAATGATAGTGGGTTACCAGGCAATTGATACCAACATGTTCTGGTTTGGGTCTCAAGTATCAAACAAATGACGAGTAATAGGACAAACTCTTGGCATCAAGATGCATTAAGTGCTAAGTTCAATGTGTTTCAAAGCAGTCAAGTACCAAGATACAAATGTATTGAAGTTATCTGCCCATTTTTAATGGAATCAAGTCTGTGTGTGTGTGTGTCCAGTTACAGAAGTTCTTCTATATATTCTGAATCTTAACACCTTATCAGATATGTAATATGTAAATGCTTTCTTTCATTTTGTGGGTTGCTCTTTTATGCTGTCAATAATATCCTTTCACACACAATAGTTTCTAGTATTGGTAAAGTCCAATTTTTTTCCTTTAATTGCCTATGTTTGACTTCATGATTTAAGGAACTACATTGCCAAATCCAAGGTCATGAATATTTTCATCTATATTTTAAGAATTATATAGTTATAGCTCTAAAATTCAGGCCTTTGATCTATTTTTAATTGATATTTTATATGATGTAAGATAGGAATCCAAATTCATCCTTTTGCACGTGGAGGCTCCATTTTCCCAGCACCGTGTGTCGAAGGGGTCACCAGCTTTATTTTGACAGCACACTGAGCTGTTTCTGCCTTTTTCCTGCCTCACCAACTCTAAGCAAGGTTAGAGACAGGAAGTGTACAAACTGTTTCTTCTGCCTCTTCCTGTTACCTAGCTGATGAGGCTCACTCTCGATTCCTATAATGATGGCTCCTGTACTCCCCATTTAAAATTCCTAATTGGCCAAGACAAATGGGCTCTGGGATTGTTACTTACCCACAGTTAACTTTTACGTAGTGTCTTTCCCAGAAGACCAGTAGATGGCTGTGAGAATTGATGAGGCAGTGTACCCGGGACACTCAGCACAGTGCCTGCCACACCAAGTCCAGCTATCATAAGCAAATAAGGAGTTTTCTAGAAAGTCCATTTGAAGGCTGAGAAAACAGGTTGGACATGGATAGAAACCAGAGTAATTAGAGGAAAAATCTAGACTCTTAGCCTCCATGGTGATACAACAAAATTCAGCAAAGCGTGGAGCATGCATGTAATGCTCTAGAGACTTTCCAGAGGAAATCAGTGCAGTTAGGAAGAGAGAGTGAGTGCTGAGTGACAATCTGGCAACTATGAGCTTTAATACTTTCCTCAGTGTCCACTCCCACGTCATTTGCCATCTCCCCAAATTCCCTCACCTTGCATGGTGAAATTTTATCCCCATAGGGAGAAAACACACCATGCTGTCTTGTTTGAGGCCCCAGATCCGTCTGTGAGGCCTTCTTTTTAGTTCTGTTACAGGCCTATCTTGTCATTTACTAAATGAGGACCAACAGATCTGTGGGCAGACGGGAGGAATAACATAAAATATTTGAAAATTTAGATGTGTACATACTATTACTTGTATCAAGAACACTATTTCCCCTTCCTGGTCTGGGTCAATCATCCCACCTGTTGTATTTTATGAAAACTGCTCCTTGGCAAATTTTTAAAAAATACTCCTTGGAGTTAAAGGACGCTTTCTGTTGGATACTTCCTGAGGGAGATTATACACCCCTATCAGGCTGGCCATGTGGTTTGCTTTAGTCAATAAGAAGTAACCTTAAGAGACTCATGAAGGTAGTCATGTGGTCCTGCCATCTCCTGTCCCTCTGTCATGAGCTTGGCACCACTCCATGTTGGGGACAGATATTCCATTATCCTGAGTCACAGAATGAAGAGAACATGGGCAAGCCATAATTATTAATTCATGATTGACGTACCATGCAAGTGAAAAATACACTTGATATTGTAAGTTACTGAGAGTTGTGATTCGCATGTCAATGCAAAATTTAGTTTTTACTAATATGAGACAATAACAATACTCCTAGTCTTCTAAAAATCTATTTGCCCACTAGAATGAGAAGCCCCAGTTGGCCACCTGGCAGCATTCCATCCTATTAGAACTATGGTTTTGAACCCCTTTGAACGTAGGACCTTCTAAACTAGTGGTCGTCAAAGTAGAAAGCCAAGTCTTTGGGTGTGGCCTGCCAGTTTGGTTCTGCACCAACACAGTCCAACAGAACTCTTTTCTGTCATATAGGACAGTATTTGTCCTACATGATAGCAGTTAGCCAGCTGCGGCTACTGAGCATTTCAAATGTAAGGATCTGAATTTGTTTTCTTGAGACAGGGTCTCGCTATGCAGTGTAGGCTCACCTCGAACTCGCTTATTTAGCCTGGGCTATCCTCGAACTCACAGCAGTCCTCCTTTCTCAGTCTCCCAAGTGCTAGAATTACAGGTGTTCACTGCCATGCCCAGGTAGGAACTGAATATTTTAAAGTCTGTTAAATAGCAACATTTTGACAGCATAGCTCTACACCCTCACACCTAGCTTCTGAAGGAAGTGCCATATTCAGTTAGTAGTTCAGAACGTAAGTGGAATCTATGATGAGAAGGTGCTACCTCTTAGCTAGCCTTGGACTGATTTTCAGTAGGCTGAGATTTTGTTCTAGAAAGCTGGACAGTTCTGGGTGAAGGAAATGTGATCAAGAGCTAATGAACCCAAGAATATTTGCCCAGCTCCTTCTTTGTCTTATGGAGTGAAAGCAGATATTTGTCAGAGGACTTGGTCTTGCTTCAAAACCTCGTGGGTATCTGACACATTCGTCCTGGTGAATCCTGAGACCAGGTGGCAAGTTTCACCCACTTCTTATTGGGCCATTTGGATTGCTTTCTCTTATCCTGGGTACCACTCAAAACCCAGGGGAGTTTTAAGTAATGATTTTAGGGAAACAAATGATTTAAGGGAAGAAAGAAAAAAACACCTAAATGCTGTAGCCAAGGCTGTGTCTCAAATTTTAATTCTTCAGCTTTATTGAATCTTTTTTTTTAATTGAAAAGCAACTGTATTTAATGATGAAAAATGAAAACAAAACAAATTTTTTACAAGAGAATCAAAATATGAAATAGTGATAAATCTCATCACAAAATTTACAAGACCTATATACAGAAAACTAGAAAATATTACAGAGAAATTAAAGATTTCAAGACCTATTTTTTTCAAGCAGAAACAAAAAAATGTAATTCAAAAAGCAAAATTGGATCCAAATATCAAATAATTAAACATTCTCTTTTTCTTTTATTGAATCTTGAAACCCCTCAAGAGCCCTTCTGATGCTCTGTGAAGGTCGCCCATACCTCCTTTCCTCTTTATCCCTGTGAAGGAAATCTCAGCATAGCAGAACACACAAATTAATTAATTTGGTCTTTTGATTGAAGACTTTAGAGTGTGTATCATTTTCTACAGGCAATCTAAAACTTAAGGTTAGTTGGTAGAAGGATCCAATGGTTTTCAGTGAGTACGTGATCTTTGGTAGGTCCATCTTGAGACTGTAAAGCTTTTTACATATATCCTTATACTATGACCAATTTTTCTGTTCAAAAATTAACAGATGTATCTAACATATTTTCACTGGACACTGAACTTCCTAAATCCCATCCTGTTGTAGTCCTGAGTCTTGTCCCTGACTTCCATCCTATCCTGACTCCATCTCCATCTCCAACCTTCACCCAGCCTGTGATTCCATCTCTCTCCCCAACACCCTGTCTTTGGCCTCAAGTCTGGCCAGTGTGTCCTGGAGAGTAGAGTTCATGTTGATAACATTATTGAAAACATTTTATCTGTGAGAGTACATTAAACCTTGTTTATAAATGTCTTATCTGTTTGTTTATACCTTATTCCAAAAGGTAATTTTCGAAAGTACACAATCTGGTGTTTTGTTTGCTTGGTTTTTTTTTTTTTTTAGAGAACTGGGTTTAGGGGAAGCAAGGATAACAAAGGTAAGACTAAGCCTGGTGTAAGCCTGGTGTGTGAAACGCTGGTCAGAGCGGCTTTGGTTTTGGCCTTCCTCACAGTCAGTGCACAAGAAGGTATTATTAGCTGGTCTTTATGCATCAAGAAAAAGTGATATTTCTAAATTACCAGGTTAAGTTAAAGTCACTCAAAGGTCGCTTGGAACTTGCAGCGTATCTGTCATCATCGAAAGCAGCGGGTTCTCTTCCAGTTCTCCACCACTGATCTGAGCTCAGAGAAAGACTCGCAGTTCTCTCCCTCATCAGCGCTCAGGAACCCTGTTTTGAGAATTCTAGTGATCTTTTCTTCCCCATATTCCCAACTCTGATCTACAAACCTCTGGGCTTCATCTCATCCCTCAGTCTGTGCCATTGCCAGGAACCTCAGGCCAGGCAGGAAGGTGGGATATTCCTCAGCTCACGTTTCCTCTCTCAATAATCTGTGCCTCTGATTCGTGATCCAGAGTCCTAAGAGCTTTTGTTTCATGTCTTGTCTATTTCCTTATTTGCTTCATGTGGAAGAATAAATCAGATCCTTAATATTCTATCTTGACTGGCCCTTGTTTCTTGGCAACACCAAACTGTCATACCTGACCTGAGAGAAACCCACTCAGCAAACATGCCACCTTCCACAAACAACAGGGAACCACTGAAGAGCTATGCTGTCTTCAGCAGACAGAATAGATGGCCATGAAGAAAATTTAGGATAGAACATGCAATCTCCCCGGTGCTGGAAACTCCTGTATTATCTACATACCTGCACTGACCATCCTGGGAACTTTGGCCCCAAACACTTCACCCAGATTCCTTGGAATTATAACCTCATCTCCAAACCCTGTATAACTTAATTTCTCCTCTGGCCAGCTGCTGAAATCATCTCAGCCTGTCTGCACACAGACAAAATAAATCCATCGTTTTGCTCACATAAAGCCTGTGTCTGAGTGACTTCTCATGTGCCATTGATAACATATTGGTGCTGACACCCAGGATAGGGTTATCCCTCCTTGAAAGGGCTTATACTCTATCTCAAGCCTTTTTCCCACTGAGGCCACCCAGTGACACTGGCCCCACACATTTCAACAGTGCTCCAGGCACCTCCTGCCACTCCAAGTCACTTCAGACCAGGTAAGGCATTCTCAACCCTCTCCTGCCTTTCCCCCTCCCACCCACTGGAACAAAGAGAGGTTTGCCCTATTTTCTGTGCCTTTTAAACCCAGGGCTGCTCACAGACACTCCCCAGGAAGGTTGACTTCTCTTGGTGGTTGATCAATTGCAGTGACGAATGCCTTGGTCACTCACCAGTGCTCCATTAATTGCTGAGTCCCAACTCAAGATGTCCATTGTGGACCTCAGTGCCACTCATTTTGTCATGCTGGGCATGACAATTGTGCTCTCCTTGGGAAAACTTTCTTCTGTTTCCCTTTCCTCTCCCCTACCCTATCTGTTATCTAAAACTTCTTCATCTCTACCCCCATTTGAAGCCCAAACATCTTAGATTCTTCTGCAACATTGCATGGCCACAGTACAAACTGGACAATGGCTCATATTGGCAAACAGCACTTTGATATTCTGTGTGACTTAGACCTAACTGCTGGAGATTAAGCAAATGCTTCAAATTGGCCTATGCCCAAGCATTCTTTAAACTCCATAATATTCCCACTTTGTGAATCTTTATAATTCCTCTCTAATCCTTCTTTCCCTCCTGTCTGAAACACCTCCACCAGATGCAGACTACTCTCACCAACAGATCCAACTGACTTCACCCTTCCCTGGCAGCTCTCTGCACCTCCTGCATAGGCACTGCTGCTCCTCCTCCTTCCCCAGAGCTTTCCAACCTGTAGCCGCTCCTTCCCCACCCATAGGGCCTCCTGATGACCCTGCACTTACCCTTCTATCTACCTGGCATTTCCCCTTGTCTGTAATCATCCTCCATATATCACACCCAGCTCTACCTCATACCTGATCTAGATTTCAGTTTGACCTCAAAACTTTGCCACCCTATCCCCAAGTTCCCACTCCATGAGGTGGTGGGAGCCAAGGAAATAGTCCTAGTTCATGTCCCTTTCTCACTGACAGACTTCTCCCAAATTAGCACCTGGCTGCTCCTCCGGTCTGACCACAGAGGAATCAAGAGCTCCCCTGACTTGCAGCACACCTCCAGGACCTTGGTTTGTATGTCACCAAAACAGGCTCTGTGTTGGAGAATGTCTACATCCTGGGATATGTCCCTCCTGTGGGGGTCCCCACTGGAAGATCGCGCAACAGCGATCATTGTTTCTGCCTCACAACCCCTGACTGGTTCCTTCTCAGATCTTGTTTGTGGGCACTATGGCCTAGTATTTCTCACTACCACCACTTGGTCTTTTAATACCCATAAACTTCCCCTTACAACGCTCCTCATCTTCTTGGTATGAAAGACAGATGTCTCTTACTGGCTAGTACAAAACCTCCACACTATCAAATCAGATTGTCCTTCCTGTACACCCTGTAGTGCCAAACCCCTACGCTGTTGTCCCCCATCACTCTGTCTATCACTCATTACTCTGTCTTAGATCTAAAGGATGTTTTTTCACTATTCCTCTGCACCTCTCCTTACAGCTTCTCACCTGGACAGACCCTGAGACCTGCCAGTTCCAGCAGTTAACCTGCACCATCTTGCCTCAGGGATTCTGGGACAGCCCCCACTACTTCGGTCAGGCCCTTGTGCATGACTTACTTTCTTTCAGGCTTGATTTTTCCAGCATGCAACCGGTTTGCAGCAGCATCATTGTTCTCAGAGAAAATGCAGCTCAGTACTTTTCCTCACTCATCCTTTCAGACCTTAAAGGAAGCTGTAAAGGTAGCCCCCTTCTTGGCCTTCTGGACCTCACCCAACCCTCAGCCTCCACACAGCAGCACACAGGGAATGTGCAGTAGGAGTTTTTGGAACAAGGTCCTAGCCCACATCTGATCTTGGTTTTGTCCAGCCAGCTAGACTCCACCATCATGGGCTGGCTGCCATGCCTACGGGTGGCTGCTACAATGGTCCTGTTGCTCCTAGAGACCTCACGATTGTTAAGCATGCCCCACTGACCCTCTACCCTCTCCATACTCTTCAGGGACTCATGTCTTCATCTCACCTCTCACACTTTCTCTCCACCCCTTGCCTTCTTCATTTCTACTTGCTTTTCATGGAAACTCACACAGTTACCATCACCTCGGGCCCTGATATTAACCCTGCCTCTCACTTTATTAACCTGCTGCCTTTTAAAGGGCCCAGCTCTGTATGTCTCTAATTCACCTAGAAACCTCCCCTTTCCCTCATACCCCTCCCCTCCCCCTTCCCGACCCTGATCACAGCTGGTTCATTGTTGGAAGTTCCTATAATCCCACTGCCAACTCCCTCACCAGGAAGTAATACGCTATCATTTCCCATGATTCTCTCAGAAGTTGCAGCTCCCTTTCCCCCCCCTTCTGTCCACCTCCTCTCAGCAGGCTGAACTAATCACTGACCCATCACCTTACATTAGCTAAAGGCTTACAAATTAACATCTAGACAGACTCAAGGTATGTGTTTCATATACTACACAACCACACTGCCATCTGAGAAGAAAGATCTCTCAAGGGTCTCCAGTCATTAACACCCCACTCATTAAAGCCCTTCGGGCCATCCTGTTGCTACTTCAGGCAGGTGTTTTTCATTGCAGAGGACCCCAGAAACTTTCAGATCCCATAGCCCACCATATCGGGGACCCGGCCTAGATCCCCAATCTTCCGAACGAGTGTACGGTGAGGGTTTAAATAAATGAGACAAGTTGTATGATTTTAGGGCTCCAGGAGGATCAAAGCCCCTGCAGAGTTCTTGACTCTGCAGCTATCATGAGGGCTAAGACAAAGAGTTTCTCTGGATCACCCGTATATATTTTCAAATAGACAAAGAGAGGGGATACTGAGGGAGGTGCTGAGGGTGGTGCCGGAACTGAGCAGGACTTGGGA